>PVJX010008933.1:5517-63264 GCA_004027295.1 Dolichotis patagonum
GGTTCTGACCTATTTCCCGCTTTTTGTGGTGAGTACACCAGTCTCCACCCTGTCACTCTCTGACACCCAGGTAGGTGTCATCATACTATCATTCCGGCCTGGAATTTCCAACTGGTTTCCAGGCATCTGTATCCCTCCACCTGCCCTCAGGATTGCCAAGGGCATGGCCATTTCTATTTAGTCACACTTGGACTGTGTCAAAGCCCTCCAGGGTCGCCCCATTTCCCTCAGAGCAAAGACTAAGGTCATTTATGATGTCAACAGCCACGACAGCCTCTCCTGCCTTCTTCATGACCTGGTCTTTGTCCATCTCATCTGCTCGGCCACTCTGCCTTTCCCTCTCTCTTTGGCACCTGCCAAACCCACTGTCCCACTCCAAGCCACCCCTGGATGTTCCTCCCACCTCAATTTCTCTCCCGCCTCATTTATTCATGGGTCATTTCCTCCACTACCTTCAGCTGTTCAAATATCATCTTGTCGAGGCTGATTGGTACTGTTCTAATTAAAACACAAGCACTCACTTGTCCTCATAATCACGGCCCAACGTGTTCCATTTGATTATCCTCATAGCACTTATGACCTTTTATACTGACCTGTAATTATATGAAGCAGCAATCAACCTAAAGGCACACTGAACAGCGATTGTTTATGTAATGAACAAAAACAATACAAGTACAAAGAGAACTGTTAAAGAATGGGTCAGGGTTTAAGGAGAGCAAATAAGGAAGAAATAAATTGGAGTAGGAGTCTGGTCCATGGGGTCAGCGCATACCCCATGGCTGCAGTTCAGCAACGGGGTGACCTTTCCTGGGTTCTTTTATATGTGGGTCTCAGCACGTGGTATTCATCAGATACCAACAATAACAATAGTCCACTTCCATGATGGGTGTGGATTTGGCCATGAGGGATGGGCAGGACGCGTGCGGTCAGTGCCAAGTGTGCACGGGCCTCTGGCCACGGTGGGTAGAAAGGGCATCTTGTGATGTGGCGGCACAAGTTGGCTCAGAGGTCCCTGGTGACCTGCCTCAACCATGAGTACAAGGCTGGGGGCCGAGACCCTGCTCCTGACTGTTGCAGCAACTGGCCTGGCAGCTTCCTAGGGAGACCAGATCCATCATCATTCTTGCTTTCCGAGAGACAGGATACAGGCTGGCTTGGAGCGGTGGGCAGGGGTAGGAGTGGGGCCATGCCTGCTGGCAGCAGGCATGAGCTGGGAGCCTGTTCCAGAAGGTACCATTTAAGACTTGGTTCACAGCCTGTCCTGAGGTCCACGGTGCTCAGAGATCAAGGGTTTCTGTCATGCTACCACAGAAAGGGCCTCTGGGAGGACAGGATGGAGCAGGGCCGGGTAGGGGCCCAGTGTGCTGCTGAAGTAATTCCTGGAACAAGAGGCTGCCCAGGACAGAGACATCAGGACTGATGCTCCTTCCGGGCTGGAGCTGGTCCTAAGGAGAACAGATCTGGGGAACACAACACCCTCTGCCTGCCCTGGGGCTGGCAGTCCTGAAAGTGCAGCTTGCCAGACTGAACATGGGCGTGGGGTGTGCGGGAGCCGTCGTCTCGGGGGTCGCCTTAGGCTGTGGCCAGTGTGGGGATATTCAGGACAATCTGGGCTGTGTCACTGGGCTCAGGGCTTGGCCTGACACAGATCACAGGGGCCTGATGCGTTAAGGCCGTGGTGGTCTGTGAGTCCTGCTAGAGGAGAAGAGGCCAGGAAGGGACCACTCATGCTGGTGACAGGCCTGGAAGGTGGGCACTTGGAAGCCAAGATTAGTGTCTTGTGAGCACCCCCTCTATCTCCACAATCTGCTTGCTTCTCCCCTTGCCCACGCACATTGGGTTCTAGGGACAAATGGTCGACCAGCCATGTGAGACTGCAGTTCCGGGCTGCAGCCTCTCCACAGGGCACATGTGGATTGGGGTCTGTGGGTCAGGGATGATGCCCCGACGAGCTGTACTGGGCTGGGATGTGTACTGTGAGCAGCTTTCCACGTGTCTCCTGCATTCCAGGCACGGGGCCCGTGTTAGAGAAGGAAATTCTGATGCAGAAAAGAGAGGATCCTGGCAAATACTGCACCCGTGAGCCCTCCCCGGCTGTGCCACAAGCCGGATCCATGGGAGGACCATTTCAGGGTACCAAGGGACCCTCACCCTGTGCAATTCCCTTTCCAGATGTAGGGTTTCTTTTCTCATCACTATGAGTCAACATGGGGACATGCATGACTTGGAGAATCAAAGGTTTATGGTGGTTAAATATTTCAGAGTTTTCAATTTATGGTTATCTGGCTTCAAGGCTCCAGTGGAAGAAAACTACCCAGCTCCTGGCGTCCGGGAAGCAGAGAGCGGAGGAAGGAGGATGGGGAAGCCAGAGAGGAAGTGGCCCAGGACGAGACATATTCTCTGAGGTCACCCATGGCCCGGCCGGAAGCACCCCAAAATGTGTTTTCCTGGCCTCCCAGGAGTCTATAGCCAATCAATGGATGTCGGGCTTGACCACCTTGCTGCTCTCCTGTAGGCAGCTGAGATCTTGGGTTTGCCATGGCACAGATGGTCCAGGCCAGGACGCCCCAGGAAAACTGACAGCGAAGGGTCCCAAAACAGGGCAGGGTGGTTACTCAGGGCTGGGGCCGAGCTCCAGCCTCCATGTACCTGACCTCTATGATCTGGGACTCAGATGTGTGACTCCGCGGGCCTTTCTTATTGGTCTATGTTTGCGATACACAATAGTTACCGTCATACGGGCTACGGGAATGTATGTGTCACATCCTGATCATTTTTGATCCTCTTCCTCCCACAGTTCCTTCCCCTGATCCCATTTCTCACAGCCAAAAAACTCTGTAATTTACTCTCAACTTATTTATATTTTGGATTTCTCATATAAGAGTGGGCAGGCTGTGGCACATCCCGGATCCCTTTGCTCTTTCAGTTTTTTCTTTACACTAGGGAGACACTACGACATTCACAAATGTGAGTTTGATTTACCGCACTTGTGAGTATGGTCTCAAGTCACCTCCACACACCTATAAAAGCCTCAAGAGTAACCTTCTTTATAGGTGAGCAATGCTCCATCGTATACAAATGGGCGGGAAGGAAGGTGTTCAAGAGGAAAGAACAGCTAAGACGGAGGGAGGGAGGGAGGGAGGGAAGGGAAAAGATTCCACGTCTATAGGTGCACACGTGTGTAGGTGTGTGTGTAGACGAAACACACAGCTACACTACCAATCGCTGCGAATTCATCCAAAAGAGTAGTTCGCGCTTTCATGGTTTCATTGTCTGATCATTTTTTTCATGTGTAAATCTTGTAACCTGAGCAACTATTTCTAAGATGATAGTATGCAATATATTAATCAGTGTTAATTTCCAACTATTTTGAAATTCTGTATCATTTCTATCTTTTTTTTTCTGTTTTGTGTTTTAAAATAAAAAACAGAGTGGGCAGGCGAGTCACTGGCCTGAGAAGAGAAACCAGGCAATAGCTTATTTCACGTACTACTATGGTCTACTATCTGTCCACCTTTCTGCAAGCGCCACACATTCATTCTTCTCTAATGAGATTTGATTGTGTGCATGTGTCGCATTTTCTTTATCCATTTATTTATTAGTGGACATCTGTTTATATTCAGAGCTTAGCTTTTATGGATTGTGCTGTTGTAAACATAAGCACGTGCATATCTCTAATAGGATGCCTTTAACTCTCGCGAATATTGTAACCAAGAGAAGTACAGCTGGGTAAGATGAAGTTTCTACATTTTCATTTTTTGAGGCACTTTCTTGCTAATTTCCATAGTGTTGGTGCTACTTTACACTCTTACCAAGCGTGTAGAGGGGATTTCAGCTGCTCTGATTTGCATCTCCCTAACAGCTAGAGAGTGAGTTTTTTTCATGTACTTATTGGCCATTTGAACTTCTTCTTTCGAGAGCTGTCTACTCAGTTAACCTACTCATGCGTTGGTTAGGTTTTTGTTTTGGGAGACGTTATGGATCTTAAACAAAAAGAGCAAAGTCAGAGGCATCACTGTTCCTGACTTTGAGTTATTCTCTAACGCTGCAGTAGTAAACACCATGGTACCGGCACACAAATAGACACGGAGACCAATAGAATAGGACAGAAAGTGCAGGAAAACCCCCTGGACCTGCAGCCATCTGAGTTTTGACAAAAAAAGGCTAAAAGCATATGCTGAATAAAAGGAAGCCTCTTAATAAACGGTGTTGGGAAAACTGGCTGTGTACATGCAGACAAATGAAATTAGTCCCATATTTCTCACCCAGCACTGAAATCACATCAAAACAGGTCAGATACCTGGATATGAAAACAGGGGCATCAAAACCTCTGGATGATCACGAAGGAGAAACCCTGGAAGCCATAGATACAGGCAAGGACTCCCCGAATGGAACTCCAATAGCAAATAACACCAAGAACCAACAATGGGGCTACACGAACGGAGAAGCTTCTGCATAGCGAAAGGAACCATCACCAGACAACCTGTAGAATGCAAAAATTTTGCCAGCTCCTCTTCCGACAATGCACAGAAGTGTCTTTGTGTCTCCTGCACACCTAGAATATGCAAAGAACTCAAGCGAACTAAACCCCCAAACATAAATAACCTGAGGGCCTTCTTGAGACCCAGCCTGGTGCCCCAGGTTGCTCAACTGTGGCATATCCCCACCTTGGAGCTCTTATTCCACTCTTGGGTCCCCTCTTCTCTGCCCATGGTTACTCTAGGATGACTCCCCTTATGCTGAGTAGTGGCTGTGTCCTTGGGCCACCAGCTCCCAGCAGAGTGGCGTAACTGTCCCTCTCTGCTCACCTGGCTGTGGGAGAGGACTCCCACAGGAAGGTGTGGCGAGGAGACCCTGGAATCCCGGAAGAACTGAGGGATGGGTGACCACTGCAGGAGACTGTCCTCATACCCAGACAGAGGAGCACCGAGCAGCAGCTCTTCCTGCACCCTTACAGTGTCACCTTGTGTCCCCAATGTTCCCTCTGTGTCTCTGACGCTCGCTTTGTGTCTCTTGCATGTCTTTGTTCCTTGGGTCCTCATTTCCCCTCCCCGTGGTAGGTCACGGTCACGGGAGGGTCTGAGTCATGTGTGTGACGGTGTCGGGCCACTGCTCAGGGCCCCTTCTCTTCACCAGGTTTTTCTTGGTTGCTACGGAAAGCTGAGCCCCCAAGCACGACTGCAGGGTAGGTGGCACCTGGCAGGATGTAGGTGAGCCTCAGAATTCTGGGGTCCCGGAGCCTGGTGGTCCACCTGTCTCACTCTCCTCTCATCCACTCAGACGGGAGAGACCTGGGCAAGGCAGGAGGGGTCACCTCAGGAGTCGCCTTGAGTATAACTCCTGGGATATTTGGGAAACCCCTTTCTTTACCAAATTCAGCTCAACAACACTGCCCTCCCTACTGCCTGGTCTCTATGTGGTCCAATCTTCTACTCCTATCAAAGATACTCAAGAACCTGGCTTATGGTTTTCTCCACTGAGACAAAGACTTAAAAACAGCAAATCTTAATGACACGTGCTGAGTAACCAAAGGCAGAGCAAAGCTGGACCTGCACTTTGTATCCTTCCCTTTGTTACCTTAAACTCTGTCAGATTCATATGGGCGAGTGAATCACTTAGGGGCTGCCCGGCTAACACCTGGACGCACAAGGTTGAAGAGCCCTAAATCTGCATAACCCATCTCATGCCCCTCTAAAGCTGAGGACACTGAGATGTGAAATTTACAGGCTCATTAAACTCTCGGTGGGTCTCCAGAAGTTTCCAGTTCCTGCCTTTAGCCTGTGGTCACCCTGGATTTCAGCGCGGCTTCTGGAAAGCTGCCCCAACCCGAAGCAAGCATCTCCCGGAGACCGGTTCAGCAGTAAGGACTTGTCCCCGACCTGGGGAAGTGTGCCCCTGCCCTTGCTCCTCCCTTCTCTCTTTGGCTGCCCCCGCCAGGCCCCTGCACTCTGCCATCTCCGCCTTGGAGCCAGCCGGCCATGGGCTGAACCCTCTGGAACTGTGAGCCAACTAAAACTCTCCCACTTCAATTTGTGGGCACCAGATATTTTGTCCCAGTGATAAGAAAGTGACTCATACAAGAGTTGTGCCCCATTCAGCTCTTCCCAAGCTCAAATTCCTTCCCGTTCTCTCCAACATTTAGCTAGGCCTAATAAATCTGCCCGTGCCTTTTACGGAAATCTCCTGAGCGGCTTTTCTGTGCTGAAAGTCAAGAACCTGCTGGGTCCAGTTGGGGTTTCCATGTCCTCATTAGTACCTCCTTGGGCCCTGTCTGATCACATCCTTTGGTGCGCCAGCTTGGAGGTAAACTGAGGCACCTAGTTTGGTAAGGTCAGCCGAATGCTCCTGTCCTCATACGTCTTTGTCCTCTGATTGCATGACTTTCTCTGCAGGCCTTCGTGGCTGTGATGTCTCTTTTCACGGATCGGAGGCTCCTAAATCCCTAGAAAATGAAAGCTCTGAAGAGGCACCTTCTGTCTCCAGGCTGAATTAGACGGAGGTGCGGGGAGGACACCTCACAATCGGCAACAGTCAGTAGGGACCTCTCAGGTCAGCGTAGCCCGTTTCTGGGTTAGATGGACATCAGCGCACTCTCCAGCAGGACACAATGAGGGTGGCCTGTCCTGGACCCTGGGCCAGCCCCACACATTCACGTGTGTGTGCAGCTCCCGAGACACAGTGTGGGGAGGTGAATGCCTGAGTCAGCCCCCCCCCCCCAGGGAAGGTCTTGAACACTTCGGATCGAAGGACCCCTTCTGAATGGCCTTAGGATTTCATCTGTCTGTCTGTCTGTCTTGCTATTTATTTATTTACAAAAGAAAGCTCTCTTATCTCTTCACCTCAGTCAAAACTCGGAGAGATTTTTGGTTTTCCTGCCTTCATCTCCCTCTTTGCCAAAGCACACTCCTGCCCACTGCAAAGGCTGCTCACTGGACGGGCAGGGTTGTGGAGGAGAGAGCGCGCTCTCCTTCCCTGCAGGGTTAACCCTGTGAGGCACGGGGTGAGAACTCTCCTGGGACCTAGGAGAGCTCCCCCTCAGCGAGAAGGCAGGGATCTCAGCTGGTGACGCAGGTCCTCCTGGCCACGCACGAAGAGGGGATGGTGTGGTCGCTATGGGATGGTGCCAGCATGGGGACCCTGGCTGCTGATTGCCCTGTGCTCTGAGCAGACCGTGCTCCTGGGGGCCCTCGCATTACTCACTTCACCCCGACCTCTGCCCACAGCTCTCCTGCGGTCCAGCCCTGACGTGCCTCCCAGGCCAATTTATCGTGCCTGTCTCTGCCTCCTTCTGACTCTTTCTTCTGACAGTCCCAGCCCTGTGTCTGTCTCTCTACTTAAGCCATGATGCACTTGCAGCTACAATCTGCAAAGAGCAGTGTCCACATTTCTACTTTGTTTAGCCTCGCGGGGTGTGTAGTCCCCAAGCCGCAGTTTCCCAGACAACCTGGGCTGTTCAAGAGTTTTAAGGATTTTTGGTTTTGAGAAAATCCCAAACCTTTGTTTAAGTCCTTTCTGACTTATTGTTAGAGATCACGTGAGCTGCATACTATCAGGATTGCTTGGAAACAGACAGATTTCTGCACAACACAGCAGGAACGGCTGGATAGGTGGTAGAAGGGTGGGATGGGACATCTGTCCTGAGTTACAAGATCCCAAAAGGGGGAGCCCATAGTGTCCTGTCAGCTTGGGATGGGCTGGCGGGCACCTGGTCCTAGGTTTAGGTTTTCCATAAAAGGGGTAGGACAAATATATCTAGTCCCACATCTGGGAAGGCAGAGTACAGAAAAGGGTCCTTTTTTTGGCTTCAGAGGCACCTTGTCTCCTTGGAGATAAGGGCGTCTTGCAGGGTCGCACCTAACCCAATGGGTAGCCCCCACCCTCTTCGAAAACAAGCAGCGAAAATCTCTGAATCTTCGAGGCGCATGTTGCAAGAAATCTGGGAGCATTTTAAGCAGAAGATTAAAAAATTGGGTTTTTTTTTCTTTGCAATGTATCTTGGCGCCCATATGACATTAGTAAGATTTCAAAATGGAACTTTGAACCTTCAGGCAGGATTGCAGCTTGATTTTTAAATTTTTCATCAGTGCATGTTTGTCATATGTAATAAGCCCATTTATGGGCGGGAGTTGGTGAGCCCTGGAATGCATCTTATTGTTTTTTGTCTCTTAGTCCCGTGTCATAGCCCAGATGCCTTTTGCTCACATGATTTAGCTAACTCATTTTAAACAGTTAGTTTCAGTTGGTTGCTGAAATACCAGTAGAGATGTCTCTAGAGTTCTTAACATATATTTCACCAAGGTTGTTAGCCAAAAAGGACAGTATTTATCTTTGTTAAAATTTTAAGATACACCGTCCACTGTTTTCTGTGTCACCTGCAATGCATTTTACAGTTTGGCTTTAGTAAAAATAACAACATGTTGCCTATGCCTGTCTAATACTTTGGGTCTCATAGACCTCTATGTTAACGTTAAGTAAATATAAATGAGACAAATGTTCATAATAAAATACATGAATCAGCCATTACTAAATCTGAGTTCAAATACTCTTGGCCTCTTAAAGCCTATGAAAAGACAACACATATGAGCCTATTACGTGTGTTAATATGTATTAAGAGTTGATTTTTTTCCCTGCTGAGTTTTCACTAAATATAAGCTTACTATGAGTTAAAATGTTATCATATAATCCTGTATGCAAGAAAAAAGGAAAAGAGAAAAAGAAAAACCCCCAAATTGGGCAATTTCACGCTTGGTGGGCGCCCTCGAGCTCGCCACCTGCCGGCCACACTTCCGTGCGGGGCTGTGGCTGCGGCTGCCTGCACGGATTCGCTCCACGCTGGCGACGCCTGCGGCTCCCCGCGGTGGCGTGCGGCTCCCACTTCCGGCCACACTTCCTCCTCTCCACGTCCCTTTGCTTAGAAAAAAGGCTTCTGTACTAGAAAGAACTTTTAACGGTAAAATAAACACGTTTTGTTGTCGTCGTTGTTCTCAACAAGTAGAGCGTCTGAAGTCGTACAATGTCTAAACCGGTTACAAAGAGGTTTGCACAGGGGAAGTGTTACCACAGAATTGTGTGCGTGATGAATTGGCTATAATAAAAAGGGTTTATTTAAAGGGTTTTCTACACTTCTTAACCAAAAGGCCAAGAAGCTATGAAAGGCTTTTCTAAGATAAAAATTTAATACATTGATATGAAACCAAATTCTGATTCTCTATGTATGAAGCAATACATACTTCTTAAAATACTGATTTGCTTTTAAAATGTTAACACTTTTAGAAAATGTCCCTGAAAAGCAAAGATTTTATGTTCCACTGAGATAATTTCTTATGTTAGGCTTCTATTGATTGATTGATTTTTTTAAAGGCAGGATTTCTCTGTGCATTCATGTTGGCCTCAAACTTACTTTGTAGCCCAGGCTGGCCTCTAACTTTGCAGTGATCCTCCTGCCTCAGCCTCCAGAGTGCTGGGATTACAGGCATGTGCAGCCATGCCCCACTGCTGCTAGGCTTTCAATTGAGAAACTTCGTTTTAAGAAAGTTGGGATTTAAGTGTCTGTTTCTTGTAATGTTTTTTGTTTGTGTGTGTGTCTTTTTAAAAATGTAATTCTGGTTAAAGAGTGTATCTGACACCTTAGATATCTGTGACTCTGTCTACATCCAAGGACAAAATATACAGTGTCTAGGCTTTGCCTAAATGTTGTACAAACATTTATAAAATTGAGGGTATATAGGTTTAATGCATGCAAGGTAACCAATAAGGTCTTTCTTTTGATATACTTGAGTCTGGGCCATAAACATAAAGTGGTCCTGATACAGAAATATCAGTCATGAGTGTTATCTGAAAATGCTGTATCTTACAGAAGACGTCACCAACTGTCTTGTTAATTGCTAAACTTTCCTTAAAATTTCAAAGTCTAGCTATTGTCTTTTGCCACTCACAGATTTAATTCTTTTAGGCATTTGCAGTCAGATTCCTAAAAGTTCTCCTAAGTACTCTTGGATACAGTTTGCGGACAAAACTAAACGTTAGTTACGTTTCTTGGTTCAGGACTATTACAGCAGCCTCTATTTCTGCCCCTCTCAGATTTGCTTGGTATTGTATTTCCTTTGTAACCACTGTCTGTTAGCCCTCTGCCAAAAGACAGCTTCTAAAGGCAGCTTGCATGCTGTTTGGAGACGATAGCCATCACCTATAGGACAGAGAAGTTGTAGCACCAGTCCCTATAGTACCTATTTAATAAAAGACATGCTAGTTGTCCCCTAATCTCACTTCATATTTCAGCTGCCCCATGTATCTGGAAAATACTTAGTAGGTGGTGTCATAACCTACTCTCCGGACTTTCAGACCACTGGGACTGAATTTTGGGTGTTCAGAAGGCTGCAGAGGAGTATCAAGGAAGACAAAAGGCCTAAGATACCAAATACTTTGACTCTTGTCCTAAAGGGCAAGGACATTCAAGGACATTCAAGGACATTCAAAGACAACCTCAAGGTTAGCCAGGTAACACAGGGACACTCTCAATGTGCCCTGCAACTCTGCTGAGTCCCCCACCTCCTGCTCAGGAGGACGGTGAGGATGCTAGAGACTGGGGGACACCAGCGTGCACTCTCCATCAAGGAGCGTCACCGGAGGGGAAATGTCTCCAGAGCTTCCTGGGGAACCCTGCGGTCGCATCCTCACCAGCACCTGTTATTACTGAATGCTTGGTGATAAGGACTAAGACGGAAACTCGGCGTTCTTTCGATTTGCGTTTCTATCATTCCCAAAGATCCCGAACATTCACAGACTAATTAGCCATTGCATTTCTCCTTCTGAGAAGTATCTATTTCAATGGCCCATATTCGACTGGATCTTTTATTCCGCAGGGATCTAACTTTGTAGTTTTTGTAATATTCTAGAGACCAGGCCTCTGTCCAGAGTTCCTTATCTGTGGGTTGTCTCTTCACTTGTTTGTTCCTTTGCTTTGCAGCAGATTTTACTATGGGGTAAACTCATGGCTTGATTCTTGGCATTATTTCTTGTGCAACAGGGGTTCTGTTCAGAAAGTTCTCCCTGGGCCTGTGGCTTTAGGAGTTTTACCTAATTATCTTTATCTTGCTGTGGATTAAACACTTCTGTTTTAATATTTAGGTCTTTTATCCACTTTGATTTGACTTTAGCACAGGGTGAGAAATATGGTCTAATTCAGTTTTCTGTGTTTGGGGGCAGTTTTCTCGGCATCATTTGTTAAAGGGACCGTGCTTTCTCTAGGATATGTATTCACCCCTTCTCCAAGATCAGATGGCTGCATGTGCCTGGGACTTTTCTGCATCCTCCATTCCTTTCTGTTGATCTGTGTGGCTGTTTTTATAGCAGTTCTGCACTGTTTTTAATCACTGTGGCTTTGTAATACAACTTGCAGTCTGAGATTGTGATGCCTCCTGCTTTACTCTTGTTGCCCAGGATTGCTTTTTGACACTGAGTATTTTCTGGTTCCATATAAATTTTAGGATTGTTTTTTCTAGTTCTGTGAAGATTGGTGCCAGTATTTTCACTGGGATTGCAGTAAATCTGTGTATCAGTGTGGAAATATGGCCTTTGGAGGTGATATTTGTTCTGCCTATCCAGGAATAGGGGCTGTCTTTCTATTTTCTGAGGTCCTCTTTCATCTTTTTTTCTAAGTTCTGTAGTTTTCGTGATAGAGGACTTTTGCTTATTTAGTTAGGTTAATTCCTAAATATTTGGTTTTTTTTTTGAAGCCATTGTGAATGGGATTCTTTTCCCAATTTCTTTCTAGGTAGGTTCTTTGTGTACAGGGGTGCTTTTGACTATGTGTTTTGATTTTTCATCCTGACGCTTTGCTGAACTTTCTTGTTAGTTCTAAGGGCCTCCTGATGGACTTTTAAAAATGTCTTCTATGTAAAGGATTGTTATCTTCAAAGAAGGATAGTTTGATTTCTTCCTTTGCTATTTGTATCCTTTTTATTTCTTTCTCTTGCCTAATTGCTCTGAATAATGCTTCAAGTATTGTATTGAACAGTTTAGTCCTCATTTTAGATGGAAGACCTTCAAGGTTTTCCCTGCTAGTATGTATTGTCAGTGGGTTTGTCATGAATGGCTTTTATCAGTTTGAGGTAAGTCCTTTTATACTTATAGTCCTCAAGGTTTTTTTGTTTTTGTTTGTTTGTTTTTTATACCAAGAATCAAACTCATGACCTTGTGTTTGCCAGGCAGGTGCTGACCTCAAGTATTTTTTTTAAATCATGAATGGATGTTGGATCCTTGTCAAAGGCTTTTTCTGCATCTATTGTGATAACCATATGATTTTAATCCTTCTGTTTTTGTGGCAAGCTACATTTATTGATTTGCATATGTTGAACCATTCTTGCATCCTTGGAGTAAAGTCAGTTTGGTCACGATGTATGATCTTTTTAATGGTTTGCTGCATTCTGTTTGCAAATATCTTGTTGAGGACTTTTCCATCCATGTTCATTAAGGAAATTGGCCTGTAGTTTTCTTAATTCTGTTGAGTCTTGTTCAGTTTGGTATCAGGGTAATGGTAGCTTCAAGGAATGAATCTGGCAGGTTCTTTTCCTTTCAATTTCATGGAAATGTTTGAGGAGTATTGGCATTAAGCTTTTCCCTAAAGTTCTGGTAAAATTCTATAGTGAATTCATCGAGTCTTTAGTTTTCCCTAGTGGCTGAAGTTTTATTACTTCCTCTATTTTTATGCTTGTTATTCATTTTATATCATATTTGTTCAGTTTTGGTAATTCATGTTTTTCTAAGAATTTGTTATTAGATTTCTTTTAGATTATCTATTGGAATATAAAATTTCAAAATATTTTCTTATAATCTTGCATTTCAGTGGTGTCCATGATGATTTTACCTTTTCCACTTTTATTTGTATTGATATGAGTCTTTTCTTCTTTTCGTGTACCTGATGGTTTATTAATATTGTTTGACTTTTGAAAGAACCAAGTCTTTGATTCATTGATCCTTTGTACATTTTTAAGTGTCAATTTCATTAATTTATGCTTCTATTTCTGTAATTTCTCTCTTTTCCAAATTTAGGGTTTGGATTCATCTTTTTCTAGGACCTTGAGATTCATCATTACATTATATATTTGCAATTGCTCTATTTTTGTAAATGTAAGCAATCACAACTATTAACTTTCTTTTAGAACTGCTTTCAGTGTGCCTTAAAGTTTTTACATTGACCTGCTATTGCCTTTGATTTCAGGAAAATTTTTATTCCTTCCCTAATTTATTCTGTGATCTACTAATTATTCAACAGTTCATCAATTAATCTACAAGTTTTCGCATAATTTCTGTGGTTTGTTTTGCTATTGATTTTTAGCTGTAATACACTATGATCAAATAGTATGCAGTACATTATTTCAATTGTTTTATATTTACCCAAGCATGCTTTATAACCTAAAATATGGTCTGTTTTGGAGAAAGTTCCAGGTGCTGCTGAGAATAATGTGCATTCTGTTATTGTTGGATGGAACACTGTCGGTTTTGGCTGAGTCCACTTTTTCTGAAAATAGTATAGCTACTTCTGCTTGCTGTTGGGCTCCTGTTGCATGGAGTATTATTTATCATCCTTTTGCTTTTATTCTATGTATTTTTTTGTGGATGAAATGTGTCTCTTGCAGGCAACGTAGAGTTGAATTTTGCTTTTTGACCCAATCTGCAAGTCTGTATATTTGGATTAGGGAGTTGAGACTATTTACATTGAGTGTTATTGTTGACAGTTATTTACTAAATCCTGTCATCGCATTATTTTTCCAGTGCTAATAGTTTTGTTTCTTCTTCCAGTTAGATGTGTTCTTTCTTTTGGTCTCCTTTGTAATCCTTCAGTGTCTTTGCCTAGGATTCCCGTGAGGACTTCCTGAATTGTGGTTTGGAGCCCGGGATAATTCCTCTTCCCTCAGCGCATCCATGGTAAGTTACGATGAAGGACACCCACACAGTAGGGCACCACCGGGTGCCCTACTCCATATTCCCAGTGGCCCACATGGACACCCACTTTACAGACGCAGTGAGTGAGACTCGGAGATGTGCCAAACCCTTGTACTGGTGCCGACTAGGGTCAGATATAGAAGAGCGAAAAATGTCTGTCTGAGTGCTTGGAGCCCACACTAATGTCCTGTGCATGTCTATATCAGGAGGCCGGAGGATCTGAGTCGGGAGACCAAGGGATCTACACCAGAAAGGCCTGAGGGCCAGTGCTGGCGGCTGGAGAATCTGCACTGGTAGGGTGAAGGGTTTGCTCTGGGAGGCTGAGAGACCTGCGCTGGACACCTGGAGACAGCGTCCAAGAGGAAGACGAGAGCTGAAGCTCCCATGAAGGAAGACAACGGCTGAAGCTTCTTGGAAGGAAAAACTGCCAAAAACCAGCTTCTCCAGGACAATCAGCAGTGTGTGCTCCACTCCTCCCTTCCGGTTCCCCTTTCGTGCTGTGCCGGCACCAATCCTTGGGGTCTTCCGTGCCCGGAACCTCGCTGGCTCAGTACAGCTGGGTGTTCCCGCTCAAGCTGACTATTAACTAACCCACCACCACCATGCACGGGACAGCAGGGCTACCTGAAGGTTGAGCGGTGACTTTACTCCACGTTCGTGTCAGTACCAGCCACAAGACTGGTACCTTCAAACTGGAGGCTAAACACACGGGAGCTGGTGCCTTCGGGAGAGAAGGAGGCAAGTAAAATGGAACAAAGCGTCCTGGGCTTGGGTCGGGGACCTTGGGGTGACCAGGCTACTGTTGAATTCCGCAGGTCTCCTTGGCCCATCTGAGTCCACTTGCAACTGGGGCAGCCCATCAGCAGCAGGCATCACTGTCCCTCCTGCATCACCTGTGTCCCTCCTCCCTTCCTGCGGGCTCTTACAGGCACCTTCAGTGCCTCCTAGTCTGCAAGCTGGCACTGGCCACCAACATAATAGCATCCATGCCCTGGGGAGTGGCTTTCACCGGGGGTAGAAGACCTATCGGGGGGATGGGACATTCACTACAGGCCCCCGCTGCTCTTTTCCTCCTACCCCGCCTTCCCTCCGGCTTCCTGAGATCATTGACGACACAAGATTTGTTACTGAGTCCTTGTCTGCCTTCAGGGGCCCAGATCTGCCGAGGCTCCCCACTGCCTGAGTGATTTCACCAGGCCTCTGGCCTTCTGTCTTTAAAACAAGGACATAAAACAATGTCACCCTCGTGATGTCAGGACGGGAGACCTGCTTTATGGATGTGGAGAGGGATGTGGCATCAGGATGCAAACCACTGCCAGATAAAAATGCACGCCGTGTAAGAAACAGGGGTGTGTGGAGCTGAGGGATACACGAGGGCTCCCCAAGGACAACAAAGGCCACTGCCAAGGAACACCAGGTCACGCCAGTCACAGGAGAGACAGTGGGCACAGGTCACACGATAGAGGTTTCCTAGGGGAATGCTTTAAATATCAGGGTGACAGAGCCCTGAGGAAAATGGAGGGGGCCCAGGCAGGTTTAAGTTGGTTGTAGAACTGTGTTCTGAATACCCAGTCAACACTGAATTTACTTGGCACTATTATACATATTTTGCTAAGTATAAGGCACATTCACTCTTCGTATCTGTACTGTATTTTCAAGATGAAATGGCAAGTAGGACTTTTCTGTTTCTTTCAAACACAGGCCTGTTTTAATAAACCAGCTGCCTCATTTTTACTGTGAATCCTGCTAATCCTGGAGTCCTGACCATGGTGCTGCCAAGCGGGTATGAGATTCAGGCCTGGTGGGTCCACATCACTAAGTACTTGCTGAGTGGATGAATGAATAAGTGGATGAAGCCCAAGGGCAGGGTCCACACTAGATGAATCCCCTTTGGAGTGGATTATGGGTGTCCCTCTACAAGCCCTGCCTGGTGGCCCAGGGCACGTGACCTGTCCACCCCGTGCCGAGTCCTGTCACCTGCGCTGTGCTGGCAAACGATGCTGCCTGTCCTCGGCCCAGCCAGTAGCAGGGCCACCTGCAGAGGGACTCTCCTGCCCAGGGCCTGAGGACCCCTCTAACTAGCTGGTATGTGGCTGTCTGCAGACACCCCGCAAAGGAGGGCCCCACATGTCACTTCTCAAGGAGAAGGAATAATAATCCATCAGGCCAACCTGCATATTTATTATTTAACAGATGGGAAACCCAAGAGGGACTCTGGGGTCACCAAGAAGAAAATCTGAGTAAGACCAGGGCCCTCGCCTCTGACTGTGGAGCCTGGGGTCCGTCCCGAGTGCCGTCCCTCAGAGTGGCTTTCTTGGGTCCTGGGGTTCCGGGGTGCCCCTGACGGCCACACCCTCCAGTTTGGAGCACTCACTGAGGCAGGGAGCAGAGTGGCCCTGCACTGGGCTGGGTCTGGGGCCAGGGAAGGTTTGGCCATGGGTCCTGGGCCGTCCCAATATGGTGACCTTCACCTGCATGGGCCACCAGGAACCAGCCTAGTGTAGGAAGGACAAGGCATCTCCCTGGGCATCAGGGGCAAAGTTTCCTAGAAATGCATCACACAGAGCCCCCTCCTGAGACATCCGGGCACAGGGTCCTTGTCAGGCAGCCCCATGGCATCTCAGAGCCCTGCCACTCTTTAGGGCAGGGAGGGTGTTCTCAAGCCTGAGGCTCACTGTCAGTGCCGTGGGGACGCCCACTCCAGCTCCCTTGCGGACTTGTCAGGGTGCCAGAATTCATGTGGGCAGCAGAGGCCCCTCCAGGGATTTGGCGACCTCCAGCCGTTCCTGCTGATGTCCCCCTGCTGTCAGCTGCCATTGGCCGCCGCCGATTCTGTTCCCACTGCCAGAATTGGCCTGACTCGTCCTACCTCCATGCTCCTCAGAAGGTTGGGGTCCCACATCAGAACCCCTAGCTCCGGCACTGGACATGAGCCTCCACTCACGTCCTTGTACCCGTGACATCCAGTGTCCTGAGCATTGACACCCGCTTCACCATCACCCTGACAAGTGCTGTCTGTCCCACAAGCCAACTCTCAGAGTGACCAGTCACGGGGGTTCCCTCCTCCTTAGGCAGCCAAACTGAGCTGCCGGGGCCCTGGGTTGGGCCCTGCCCAGCCAATTCTCCCTTCACCAGGTGGACAAGGACTGGGGAGGACGGGGGACAGAATCAATCCATATGACAGTGGTGACCAGTGGCACTTTCCTGGGAGAGTATTTCTTGCATGGTGTTCAGCGTGTTTACTCCCCAGACAATGCCCACAAGCACACGTGTAAAACTCCCCCAGCTCAGCTCCGCCATGCACAGTGCACCCCCAGCCCTTGTGGAAAAGCTTCAGTAAAACCCTCATGGCTTTAAACATCTCGGACAGAATAAAAAAATCTCATGAACTTTTACCTCTGCAATCTTCTGATTCCTGGAGGTTGTGAAGACGTTTCAGGGGAGTGTGCACAGCAGAGGAAGCCGCGCCTCCATTATAGCCAGGCTTGGGCCTCGGCCTGGCGCTTCCCTTTCTGTGAAATGGGGAGCATTCGGCAACTTACTCCCGGAGGAGTTGGGCCCAGGATCTGATCAGCACTTGCCACGTAATAGGAGCTCAGAAAAGGGAATGGTCTCATAATAGCTACATCTAGGAAGGGGCCCACAGGCCGATCAACAGGTGAATGGATAAAGAAAATGTATGCAGAAAAAAGAGAGAGAAAAATATATGCATATGCAATGGAGTACTACTCAACCATAAAGAATGATGAATTTGAGTCATTTGTGGGAAATTGGATATACATCGAGACTGTAATGCTAAGTGATACACGAGATCTAGAAGGTTAAATATCACAGTTTCTCTTACATGAGCAAAGCAAAGGGCGGCTGAGAGAAGCAGGAAGGCAGACTTGGAGATGGGAAAGGAATTGGTGGGGGGAGACGGCAGGAAAAGGAGAAGTTCAAAGTGTAACAGGAGGGAGGCAGGCAGGAGGCAGGAGGCAGGGTCCGAGCAGGCAGTGAGGACAGTCAGGAAACCCAGCGAGGGGCCCGAGAGTCATGACCCTGCAGGGGTCTGACAGAGACACCTGCCAGGTGTCCTCCCCAGAGATGGCCAGGCAGGCACTGGCTCAGGGCACAAGGGCCCTGCATGGCCACTGTACGGACTGGACTTTAAAGTGCGTAGTGTCCTCTGGGTGGAGAGTGTATTGCGCATTGAGCAGCCTGAGCCGGCTTCTCAATCCCGTACAAACCCTAGACAAAGAGCCCCTGCGGGTGTCCTGCTCAGAGGCCGCCTGGCTGGCAGGGGCGTCACTTCCTTGCCTTTATATCTTTAAAATACAATGGCTTGGACCCTACCTGCTCCGTCTCTGGTTTCACTCTCTGGCACAGTGGGGCGCACCCCAGCTGTTCGGTAGCAAAAGGATTAAGATGGGTTTGTATGTGTGCTGGTCCCCAAGGTGAAAGTGATTACTGTGCGTCCCAAACGCACATAAAAGTACAGAGGGTGCCGCTTCTAAGCGCTGTCCAAAGGGTACATCAAGGCGTGCCCCGTCCACCTTGCTCACCAGATCTGGCCTCGTGTGACTTCTGGCTCCTCCTCAAAGTAGAAACGACCGTGAAAGGTAACTGTTTTGAGTTGATGCCGTGATGATGCCACTGGAGACACTCGTGACAGGGAATTTTCATACCCACTTCCGAAGTGGCTCGGGGAGAGCCTGGAAGCAGGAGAGGTGTTTGGGAAGGATTAATGGCAATGTGTTTTTTATTGTAATAATCTTGTCAATTAGGAGAAAAGCAAAGAAGTGTGCCACGGTTGCTGTGTCATCTTCACGCCACCGTTGCTAGCTCAGAACACTCCTGCCTCGTGATTGGTGAGGCTGTACAGAGCGAATGGGGCTAAGGACACTCCCAGGACCCAGCGTTCCCAGTACATGGCCTGCCGGCCTGGTCTTGGAGGTTGGGCGCAGGCCATGGAGCAATCCCCGCACCTGCTGTGTGGTGGCGCCTTCGGTGGGGGTGTAGGAAGGCGAGGAGACAGGAGCGCTAGCTGGCGTTCTTAGCAGTCAGAGGTCTGAGGTGAATGCATGATAAGAGCTGATTGTGGTAGGTGCAGGGGCCTTGTCCTGGACCGGAGATTCCCAGGAACACGTCAGAACCAGGGCTTAGCCAGACTCCTGGCCCGGGACAGAGCATAGGCAGCTCCTGTCACCTCCCTGGCTGTGGACCCCAGAGGCGGGCCCTTCCCTCTGCCATGCCGTCCTCCCTTGGACAACACTTCCTCGGGATGTGTCCAAGGACAGTGTCACAATGGCTAATTACACAGATTACCTCCAACCATTCACAACGTCCAAACAAAACAAGGCAGTCGTCCTGCAGAGCAGATGGCGGAGACTTCGTGCAGGGGCGGGAGGACAGGGTCCTCCAGGGCCACCCCGTGTGTGATAAAAAGGCAGCAGCAGGGCCAGCTGGAAGCACAGAGCTGACCTGGGGACCATGCAGCTGCTCCTGCTGGCCACGGGGCTGAGCCTTTTCTCTGCAGTGCAAGCTGACCCGCCTCCGCTGATTCCTGCTCGCGCCGAGGAGGTGACATCCCTGGGGAGGGCTGTGGTGGGACCTGTGGTCCCAAGGGCCGGGTGTAGGTCGGGAGAGTTTGATGCTCTTTGAGCAGAGTCCCAGGTGGATGATGGCAGGACGCCCTGTTTTACACCCTTGGGTCTGATCGACAGGAGTGGGACTGAGCAGTCCCTAAGGGACACTTAGGGACTTCCTGCCTCCCAGGAGGCCATGGAGGCTGGCGGTGGCTTCGGGAGGCTGCCCCAGTCTATCTCTGGGATGGTGTCACCCCCCTGTGGCCTGGGGATCTGCTTCCTCACTCTGTCTGCTGTGGGCCCTGGGAAGCTTCTGTCCCTCATCGGAATGGATTCACCACAGCGTTTCCATTTCCCAGCGAGATGCATGCACGGCAGTCTTCACAAACCTAAGGGTTTTTCCAGCCTTATTTAATTTACCTCTGGCCCAGGTGGGTTTTAGAACAAGATTTAAGCCACTGGAGAGGATCTGACACACATGTAGGGCCCAGTGCCGATGGAGAAGTGCCTGGCCCCAACCTTCCTTATCCACTGACCTGGTCTCTAACAGGCCTGGGATTCAAGGCCATGGTCCAGGCACCTTGGCTCCATCTAACAAGTCTGTCTCCTGGGACTCACCGCCCTACCCCAGGGCCCCTCCGCAGTGATGCTCAGCGTGCCTTTTCCCTCTCAGGGAGCTGGCCAGCTGCTGGCCACACCGTTGGTCAGCTGGGCTGGGGGTCACTGTTCCCTCGGGCTGCTCTTCCCACCACAATGCCTGGTCTGGGTGTCCCTTGCACCCGAGGCCTGCATCTGGGCATTCCAAGCTCACCTGTGCCCTGAGGCCCTGGGTGCAGGTGGCGAATGGTCTGAAGAGCTGGGGACTGGATCTGAGGCTGCTGTGGGGTCACAGTCAAGGGCTCTGGGACTGGCGACTTGAGCACAATTTCTAGGGGACCCAGGTGTGGGCAGAGGAAGGAGGCATAGACTTGAGTCCGTGCACTGGTCCCAGCCCCGCAGGGTGACTGTGGCCCTTAGTCGGTGCCTTATCTTGCTCCACCTACCCCTGGTCACCCGTCGATCTGCTGTCTGTCTTTTTTAGTTTCCTTAAAGATAAAAGTTTGGCCTGGTTGTTTGGGCAACCTTTCCCACTTGCCCCTGGAAGGTCCAGGTCAGAGGTCCTCCTAGGAATTGGTCATCCAGTGGCTCTCCTGCCTCAGCCTCCTGCTGGTAAAGAGGGGCCATGCTGTGACCAGCACCCCGCCCTGTCCTCCAATGTCTCAGGCCCCTGCGGCCGCACCGAGGCCCTAAGCCAAGACCCGTCCTGCCTCTGCCCTCTCTTTGGCTCCAGCTTGGGTCTCCTGTGCTGGCTCCTCTCCCTCCGCAGCCCTGCTCAGGGATGGCTTCCCCCCTCCAGCTTCCGGGAACCTGGTACATGGTGCGCTGGGCAGGAGACATGCCTATTCCTGAGGAGACGAAGAACCACCCCATGCCTCCCTTCAAGCTGCGCATAAACAATCAGAAGAAGCTGGAGTTCAGGATGAACCTCATGTGAGTGCCCGCGCCTGCCAGGCCCCTTCTCCCCTGCGGGCCGCGTGGTGTCCGCCTCCCACGCGCGTCTGAATCCATCCTGCCGCTCCAGGCGGAGCAGGTCTTCTTTTTCTGC
This sequence comes from Dolichotis patagonum, assembly GCA_004027295.1. Classification (NCBI taxonomy): domain Eukaryota; kingdom Metazoa; phylum Chordata; class Mammalia; order Rodentia; family Caviidae; genus Dolichotis; species Dolichotis patagonum. The sequence goes on from PVJX010008933.1 coordinate 26,674, forward strand.
AGCTTGGCGGTGCCCACTCCATGTCACTGGGCACTGGGCACGCGAGGCTGAGGCGCCCACCTGCCCCGTTCCGCGCAGGCGCTTGCCGGGCCCCGGCTTCGCTGCACAGCGCTCCGTGCTTCTGGGGAGGCCCTGTGCTGAGCTCTGAATCCTTCGCGATCCTCCTGCACGGTCCGCAGGCAGGAGCGAGGATAGACTCAGGGCCCTGGCATCTGGAAAGCCACCTGAGAAACAGCTCGCGATCCAGGGAGGGAGTGGCCAGGCGTGAGCCCGGTGCCGGGCTGCCCTGGGCTCACGGTGTGGACCGGCCATTGGCTTCGTGCCTGCCCAGCTTCTCCCAGCTGGTGCCACCTGGCGAGGGAAAACGGGGCTCACAGCAAGCCGCGCTGTTATTACAAAGAAAGTCTAGCTGTCAGGTGGCCCCCGCGTGGCATCCCAGCTGCTCGGGAGACTGAGGCAGAATCCCAAGTCTGAGGCCAGCCTGGGCAACGTAGTGATTCGGTTCCTCTAAAAAATAAGTTAAATGGATGGCTGGATCAGACAGACAGGCAGGCAGGCAGACAGACAGATGGTCGCTCAGAAGTACAGTACATCCCTAACACCGTAGAAAAGAGGTCGACAGCCAGGAGTTCCTGAGCCGTGTCCTGTGGACTAGGATAGGCGCCTCCAGAGGGGCTCCCTGGGGAGTTCCCCGTGCCTGCATTTCTGCTGGGTGCCGGGCCCCGGGCAGCCACAGCCGCTGAAAGAGCTTCATGCACCAGTGCACGTAACGCTTGGTTTCAGTTATCCGTGGGCAGCCCTGATGGTGGGTGCCCTGGAGGTGCTGGGCAGAGGGAACAGCCGTGGCCCACGGCGGAGTGGTTTGCGTCAGGCGGGAGTGGGGGCCGCTCCCGCTGTGATCCCTGCGGGCGGGAGCAAGGACTGGGCAAATCTTAGCGTTGGAACCGCGTTTCCGTCCCGTGTTCCAGGAAACCCATTGGATGCATCGAGTTCAAGCTGCCCCTGGACTCAGGGACTGAACCGGGCTCCTTTGTGACCCGTGAGTATCCGGCTGGGAATTCTTTCTTTCAGGAGAATCCGCATAAAGAGACCTGACGCTCACGCGGTCTGTGTCACCTGCAGGGTGGAAACACACCATCTACATCTACTTCCTGCCTGGGAAAAGGCAGGCCATCGCCTACTTCAAGGGCTACATGAACTACATGTACTACCAGATGATGATGGTCATGGGTGCGTTCAGCCCTTTCTGAGCTTGTGGGACTCGGTACCGGACTCCAGGGTCTAGGTGTGGAGAAGGTGCACCCTCTTCTCATCCAGCTCCCAGCAGCTCCCAGCCAGGGGGCCACTGCCGACATCCCTGGGGTCTTGGAGGGAGAGGGATTTATAGGCCCCGGGACTCACTCATCCTCAGCTCTCATGGGACCAACCCCGGCGGCCGAGGCCCTAAGCTCTAGTGACCCACTGGACCCTGGCTCCTCCCCTTCCTCTTTGGTGACCTTTGGCATGGTCCCTCTCTGACCAGAGCACCTGCTTAGGGCCCTTGGCTTCCAGAGACATGGAGCAAGATGTCTGGAGACCTGCCAGCAGCCTTGGGGTCTTGAAACTAAGAGAGGGGAGGTCAGAGCTCTGCTAGAACCTGCTGTCACCATCAGAGCCACTGGCCTATCCCGAGACTCGCAGAGCTCCTCACCCTTCCGAAGAGCTCTGCTGCCCTTCTGCCCCGAGGGTCCTTCCGCACATGGACCTTCACCGGGCTGTTCCTGTCGGTCCTGTGCAGCCTTCCTTGTCCAACTCCCTGTCCCTGCCCGCCCTGCCTCCTTAGCTGGCAGTCCCTGCCTCCCACCCTGGAGGCTTCGGGCCCACAGGGCCCTGTGAGCCCCTATGCAGGAGCAGGAAGATGTGAGCTCATGCTGTGGACCTGGGGTGCCCTCCCAGGCATCTTGGGGTCTCTTCCCATCTTCTCCTTCATGGGGTTTCACGAGTCCCTCTCTTCTCTGAGCCGCCCTGATTCTGGGGAGGGCAAACGTCACACCGAACAGGCTCAGTGCAGGGTTGCTTGGGCAGATACCACCCAGGAGGAGCTCGGGATGTGCCTTCTGAGCTTGGGTTTTCTGAGCGAGGTCCCAGGACTGGAGAGATGGGCAGTGAGGCCCTGGAGGCGCTGAAGGCACCCAGCAGGCCCGGGACGAGCTCTGAGGGCCGTCGGAAGTTTTCACGAGTCAGGCTGGGAGACAGGGCCTTGCCCACGAAGGGTGGGGCGCTGATTCAGTAAGAAGGGTACAGACATGTAGACCCCTCTTTTTTCTACTTCATGTTCCCTCTGGGGGCTGGGGCAGGGGATCCCCAAGTCCACAGTGTGCGTGGGGAGCAAATTCTGCCTCTGTTCTCTGCCTGCGTGGCCCAGGCTGCTGAGAGCCATCCCTCTGGAGCCTCAGATTGTCCCGTCAGTGTGGGGAACCTGGGGGAGCTGCGAGCACCCAGCTTGCAGAGAGGGACCCTACGCTGCTCCTCACACCCTCTTGCCTTCCCACACCCCCTGCCTGTCTGACCTGCAGCCCACACTCTGGATGAAGACCCGAAGGCCCTGCGGCTCTTTCAGGACTTTGTGGACAGCAAGAAGCTGAAGACCAGCGAACTCATTAACCCTCCTCGCGCCGGTAAGGAGGAGGCCCCCTCCCGTATCCTTTTCCTTTTCAACCACGATTTCCGTTACCCCTGGGATAAGACTGTACCCTCTGTTTTTCTTTTCTGGAGTCAAATGGTGATTGCACAAACTCTCTTCCTTTCCCTTTACCTCCCCCTGGGTCCGCAGATTCCTGTAAGTTGGCCAGAGAGACTTAGTACCAGGAAGGAGAGAAGAGGGGCTGAGACCCCGCCACCCAGCGCCACCCCGAAGCAGAGCTCCTGGCGAAGAGAGGTCAGGCCCAGCGCCCACACGTCCCCGAGCGTCTGCTGTCAATAAAGGTGGTCAGATTCCCCTGGCCATGTGTACCACTCGGGGTCTGCTGGAATTGAATTTTTTAAAGTTTTATTTATTTACTTACGTATTTATTTATTTATTTCTGGTGTGGGGATGGAACTCAGCGTATTATGCTTGCTGGGCACGTGCTGTTGCGCAGAACTGCTCCCCCGGCCCTTTTGCTTGCATTTGGAGGCAGGATCCCCAAGTTTTCCAGATTGGCTTCAAGCTCTAGCTCCTCTGACCTCAGTCCTCCAAGTGGCTGGGATCCCAGGCTTCCGCCACCAGGTCTGGACTGGGTTTTCTTTCCCAGGAGTGAGAAGATGCTCAGACCCAACTCTGATGATCTGGGAGGAGCGAATTTTCTGCACAGCCAGGGTCCCCCCACCACGGACAGGTGGCTGCCACCCCAGGCAAGGCCACTGGGTGGAGCAGCATGGCAGGCTGTGCAGATGGGGAGAGGGACCAGGACAGAGCCCGGATGGGGATTTCGAGACTTACATTCCGGAAGTGGGAATAAATCCAGAAGTCTGGGTTTCCCGAGTGACCCCTGGGGGCCTGGTGTCCTGCGCTGGACCATGGCCCAGATGCGAGTTCTTTGCAGGTGAGGTCTTTACCAGCCCTGCAAATGAGCTAACTGGGGAGGGCTGGACTCTCGAGGGCAGCAGAGCCTGGATTCAGAGTGCAAAAAAATGCAGAAAAAAGGGAAAACATAAAAATGTTTGCAGCTGAGTCTGGATTCAAAGGAGTGAGAAATTAGCCCCTCATCTCCTTGGGAGAAGTGATTTAGGGGCAGGCCAGATAGTAGAGTCTTTCTCACGAGGGCCTGGGAGGCCGGTTCGGTAAGGTCACAGATATATAATATACAGTACCAAATTCTTACGTGCGCCACACTCTTCCCTATGGCTGTGGTTATTTACATGCAAAATGCACTCAGCACCTCCTGAGACGACATCTCCAGTTACCAGGGCACCACGAGGCTCCAGCGGGAGGACTCTGCAGAACTAAGCCTGCCTGTGAGAAGCCCCTAAGGGGCAGTGGAAAGTTAGGTTCTTGGCTCAGCTGGTCCCTCGCACGGTGTGGCTCACCAGGGAGGCGAGCACTGTGGATGTGAAAGTCCTACTCATCGTAGCGGGAAGGCGGGTTGGTGCAACCCAGAGGACCCATGCTCTCCCAAGATGAGCATCTCCATGGCCCAGGCCGGGAAATGTCCTGCTCATGCGGCATCTGAGGTCACAGAGCCCAAGAGCCTTCCCCTCCCCCTCCTCCCCCTCCTCTGTGTTGTCCCCTATAGCTGTCCTTGGTGGGAGGGCCGGGGCAGTTGGGACAGGACATCTCTGAGCCCAGGGTATGCCTGTGCAGGAAATTCCGCAGCTGTCTCTGCTCTCCTGGGTCAGGGCTGGTGGAAGTCCTTTTCCCACGGAGCCTGAAGTTGAGGGAGCCTTGCGGTGGGCTCATCTGCTTCAGGGCTTTGTGTCCTAATGAGTCTCAAACGCTCTGAGGCTTGGACCAGGCCACTGGGCTGAGAGGTCCCTTCTGACACTGGGTCCTTGGGTGGAAACCCTCCTTGGTGCCCCGGACATCCACGGGTAATCGCGATTTCCCTGAGGTCAGAGGGGCCTTCTCCATTGACTGGACACAGAACTAAGCCAGTGAGTAGAAAGGAGCCCTGCTAGAGGAGCCCACGTTGGCAGCGACAGGGGTAGGGGACAGGTGCTCTTGAGGTGCTCACAGAAGCATAGATAGGGGACCACGGAAACAGATGAGATTTTCAAGGGCTGGGTGCTGCAGACGTGTTTCCTTTGCAGTTGGAGCAGTGTTAGGCCTTATCAGCAGGGGATGATGAAGGACCATCTGGAGAAGCAACTTCCCTGTAGATTTCAAGGTCTTAGTCTTCCTCCCTGTCCTACGGTACCTGACTGGCAAGCAGGATGCCCAGTGGCACTCACCTCAGTGCTGGCAGCCTTACCTGGGCAGGATACCAGAGAATTCCATGGGTCCTCTACCCCACCAGTGCCAACCTTGGCAAACCTCTGTGCCATCACAAGGCCCGGCCACAATCTGTTCAGTGTGATTGTGTTGACTTTTCCACCTCAGCCCTGGGGAGAATCTTGCTCTGATTCCTGGGACTCCCATGGTCCTTAGCATTCTCTTTGCCCTCTGGTAGGCTCTGCCTTGTTACCAGTTTCTGACTTTTCGTATTAAACTTTGCGCAAGTTGCTGCGTGGCCTGCCCCTGACACTCCCTATCCTTAGTCACATCTTTTATTTCCTGCATTATGATATTTGATAGTTGCCATTAGCTGTGTCCACTGGTGGCAATTATGGAAGTCAGGACTCTGTTTTGCCCAGAGACTGAGGCCTTGTCCTTTCCAGTGGTCGCATTTCAGACCACAGGCTTTCAGGTCCTGGGAGGGATATTTCGAGGTTACACGTGTATTCACAGTTGTAAGCGTTGTTTACAAAGGGCTCTTAAGAAACGGATGCCTGATGTTGGCCAAAACAGACAATGACATCTTCCCGCAGCACGAACTCCTCAGTTCCTCTGTGACCCTCGCCTCGTGCTGCTGGGATGTGGTCAGCTCAGTGTGGGGTGGCCTAGAATTGCCCTGTGACAAGTCTTGGAGTTCTCAGCGCATGCCCAACGGTAAGTTCTACTAGATTCAGCACTGGAAGGAAATCCTCTGTGCCTAACACCCTTCAGCTGCCTTACCCAGCGGCACCACTAGCAGATTCCACAGGCTGGACAGATGTCACTTCTCCCTGAGCTTTTATAAATGTTCCGCCTCGGGCTTCAAGTCTCCTCCTTTAGGATCCTCCTGTGGCCTAAATGACTTGACCAGTTTATTTCAACGTACCACGCCATTCTGCAAAGCACATTCTCAAATTTTGCATCTAAGTTTTCAACCATTGCTGCTACGTGAATATTAGAGCTGTTACGCAGTGTTGATGCTGCTGAGTTGGGCTGAGGGTCTATGTCGTGTCTGCACTTCGGTATTGTTGTGGTTCTTGGGTCTTCCCTGAGAAGACTTGCCCAGCGGCCTGCAGAAAGAAACGCAGAGTCAAAAGTGGCAAGCTTAGAGAGCACGTTACTGGGTAGAAAAAAATCACTGTTTTAAACAAAGTTATCTCTTATCCAAGAGGATGGTACACTTGGGAGGGTTCCAAGCAAGCAGCAATTAGAAATGAAAAAGGAAAAATCACAACAGACAATACCAAAATTCAGAAAATTATTAGCAACTGCTTCACAAACATATATACTATATATAAATATGTATAAAAAATATATATACACACACCAAAACTATATATATATATATATATATATATATATATATATATACTGAAACAAGAAGGCTTAAACATCTTGAACAATTTGATAACAGGCAATAAAACTGAAGTAGCAAAACACGAACAACTAAGAAAATCCCAGGGCCTCATGAATTCACTGCCAAATTTTACAAGAATTTCAGGGAAGACTCAACATCAATTCTCTTCAGAGTCTTTAATGAAGTCAAAAGAGAAGAAATATTCCCAAAGTCATTTCTGGAAGCTACCATTACTGTGATTCCAAAACCAGACAAAAATCCAACCAAAAAAGAGAACTACAGGACAAGCTCTCTAATGAACATAGTTGTAAAAATAATAATAAGATACCGGCAAACAGAATGCAACAAATTAACAAGAAGACCATACACCACAACCAAGTATAGTTCATCCCAGGAATGCAAGAGTGGCTCAAAATAAGCAAACAAGTAAACGTCCTTCATCACATTAACAGAATCAAGGACAAAAATCACACTATCATCTCAGTAGATGCAGAAAAAGCCTATGGCAAAATCCAGCATCCATTCACAATAAAAACTCTGAAAAAAAAAAAAAAACCAAGTATAGATGGACCTTATCTCAATCCGAAAAAGGCCATTATGACCAATCTACTGCCAACATCATAATAAATGGGGCAAGCCGAAAACGTTTCCTCTAAAATCAGGACCAAAGCAAGGATGTTCACTAGTACCACTCCTGTTCAACACGGTCCTCAAAACATTAGCCAGAGCAGTCACGAAACAGGAAAAAATAAAAGGGATACATACATGACAGGATGAAGCCAAGGTGCTGTAGTTTGGCACAGCTGACACCATCTTGTGCCCTGTGTTTGACCTAGAAGGGTGAAAAATTACCCAGGGTACAAGTCCCATGAGAAAAGCAGAATGAGCTGCACCCACAAGAGAGAAAATTAACCTGCTCAACAAAGAAGCAGGGTACAGGTGTCAACCAAAAATTAATGTAAGATTCTAGCTAAATCGTTTCCAACAGGATGTCTAGCTTTGCGGTTTTCTTCTTTAAATGTCCCGTAACCTTCCAGTTTGGGGCTACTCGTTTTGACTCTGAAACAGGGGTCCATGGGTGTTTGCTGAGCTCAGCTAATAAAAGTCCAAAATTTATCAATTTGGCTGCTTGGATTCCTATACTGTTTACGAACCCACTTCAAAAGTATCATTATTTGCAGATTACATGATCTCTTACTAATGAGACTCCCAAAACTCTACCAAAAGACTCTTAGAATTAATAATTAAATTCAGCAATGTAATAAGATATAACATATACCACAAAAATCAATAGCATTCTTATACACTAAAAATGAATTCACTGAAAAAGAAAGTAGGAAAATAATGCCATTCACAATAGCAAAAATTCACATTCACAAAAAATTAAATAGGAATTAACCTAACCAAGGCAGTTAAAGACCTCTACAATAAAAATTAGATCACTTTGAAAAAGGAAATTGGGGAAGAGATAAAAAAAATGGATAGGCAGAACCAATACAGTCAAAACGGTTGTACTTTCAAAACTGAAACACAGATTCAATGCAATCCCAGTCAAAATACCAATGACATTGCTCACAGCTGTAGAGAAAATACAAATCCTAAGATTCATATGGAACAAGAAGAGACCTACAATAACAAAGGCAATCCTGGGTAACAAAAGTAGAGCAAGTGGCATCAAAATCCCAGATCTGAAATAATACTATGAAGCTACAGTGATTAAAACAGCATGGTACTGGGACAAAAACAGACCATGTGGATCAATGGAACAGAATAGAAGCAGAAACAACCCCAGGCACACACAGACATTTGAACCTCTTTAATAAGTAGTGCTGGGAAAATTAGACATCCACACACAGAAGATTGAGTCTAGATTCATATATCTCACCGTATACTAAGGAAAAGTCAAAACTGATAAAAGATCTAAATGTTAAAACAGAAACACTCAATCTTTTGGAAGATATATAGGTATAATTCCTGAAGACATATTTGTAAGCAAGGAAGAAATAAACACAAGAAATAATACTGAGAATCAACAAATGGGATCACATCAAAGTTTCTGCACAGCAAACCAACAACAGAGTGAAGAGACAGCCTATAGAATGGGAAAAGATTTTTGCCAGCTGTTGCTTGGACAGAGGACTATCATCTAGAATATAAGAAGAACTAAAGAAAATTAGACTCCCCCAAATAAAAGGCCCAATCAAAAAATAGGCAATAAAAATAAATAGATACTTCTCAGAAGAAGTACAAAAAGCCAACAAATACATGAAAAAATGCTCAACATTGCTATCCATTAAAGAAGTGTAATTAAAACTACACTGAGATATCCCCTTACCCCAGAAAGAATGGGTATCGTCAAGAGATCTAGTAATAAATTCTGGTGAGGAGGTAGAGAAAAAAGAATTCTTCTAGACTGTTGGAAGGAATGTAAATAGTACAACCATTGTGGAAATCAGTGTGGAGATTCCTCAAAAAACTAAAAATAGAAATTCCATTTGAACAAGATATTCCCCCTTCTAGCTACCAACTGAAAAAATCACCCTACTACAGGGATACATACGTATACAGGCTTATAGCAGCTCAATTTTTAATAGCTAGATCTTGGAAAAGGTATATATATCCATCGGCAGATGGACGGGTTAGGAAAATGTGATATTTACACACAATAAATCACCACTCTACCAGAAATGAAGAACTTGGGACATGCCCAGATAAATGGGTGCAATTTGAAACATAATGCTATGTGAAGTAAGTCAGACACACGAGCTTAAGTATTATATATATATATATATATATATATATATATATACCTGCACAAATAAAGAGCAAAACAGAAGGGAGATAAATAGGAATTAGGGAAAAAGTTCAAGGAATTCCATCAAATTGCCTATGCCATTATTTCAAAAATTATTTTAGCATATATGTTAATTTGTTTAATTTATACCAGTTTTTGCTAGTTCTGTGTCATTTGTTATTTTATGTTTATTTTCTGGATAAACCACTAGATTATTTTTTTATGAGATGCTGCACCATTTTACTTTCCCAGTGGCTGGGAACGAGTGCTCCAGTCTCCACAATCCTTGCCAGCCCTTGTTATTCTCTGTTTCCTTTCTCATCACCCTTGTGGCCAGAAAGTGGAGTTTTATAAAGCTCTGGTTGCATCTCCCTAATTACTAATCATGTTTTTATATGTGGCTATCAGTCATCTTTATACTTCCTCTGGAGAAATGTCTACTGAAGTTAATTTTTGATTTTTCATTGGGATGTTTAAATATTTATTGTTGAGTTATAAGATGATTTTAGGTGTTTTTTATGTTAGACCCTCGTCACCTCAGTGATTTTCTCACACTCTGTATCTTGCCATTCCAATTCTTTGGCAAAGCCCTTTGATTCTAAAAAGCTTTGACTTTTGATGCACCCTCATTTCTCTTTGGTGTCTTTTTCTTTTAGGGCCATGTGGAGCACGCCTTGCCGACACGAGGTCACGAAGATCGGTTTCTCCTCTGTGAGTTTTGTAGTGCTAGCTCTTGCATTTAGGTCTTTGATCAACTTCAGGCAGATCTCTGTATGAGGTGCTGTGGGGTCCACCCTCCGTTTTCCCGGAGCCACGTGTTAGAGGGTTTGCTCTTTCCTCACTGCGCTGTCTGGAGCCCTCACTGACCCTCACCTCCGCGTTGCTGGGCGTCGTTTGCCTCACACTTCTGTGCTTGCCCCTTGCCTGGGCTGGGCTCCTCCACACTGAAGTCTCCCCTTTAGTGGTGACCTGACACTTGCCGGCCGCTCATGAGTCCCTCTGCGGAGCTCTGGTGCTCCCTCTCTGCGCTGCTCCTTGGCATCTTTGTCTTGTACATTCTGGTTGTCGCGGCTCCCCTGGGTTCCCTCTTCGTCTCCTCCTCCAGGGAGGTCCCTTGGCCCGGTTGGATCCCTTCTCTGTCGAGGTGCTGGAATTATCTTGGGCTTTGCGCTGTCGTGACAGCGTGATCTGGTTCACCCCCGTTGCTCAAGGACTGTAGCCCGAATTTTCTGTGACCCAGGCTCAGAAGACAATGCTTTCGCCGAGTCTGACTCACTTCTCTTCTTCTGGTGTGTCTGTAAGCCCTGGCACGTCACTCTTCATGCCCAGGGAGATGCGGTGGGGCCACCCTCTGACCTCAGCTGTTACCCTTCCTCTCAGACTGGCTTCTCCGGCTCTGTATTCTGCCCAGTTGCTCTCCCTAGTGTAAGCTCAGGGGACCGTATGAAAATGTTACATCTTCACCCTGTCAGAGCCCTCCATGTTCTCCCCATTTCACCTGAGTAAAAGCTAAAGTCCTTGTGATGGCCCGCGGATGGTCCTGCCCTCTCTGGGTCCTTGTCTTCAGCCATCCCTCCCTGCGCCACTTGCTCCGGTCGCTTTGCCCTCCAGTCTGCGCCTGGCACATTCCCAGCACCCTCTCCCCCCTCCAGGGCTGAACTGAAGGTTCCTCCCATTGGCTCTCATGCTCTCATTTTCCACCTGATTTGCTCATGGCTCATTTCCTCCACTGTCATCAGTTCTGTGTTCAAATGTCACCTTGCTTAGGGTGACGTGGATCCTTCCAGTTAAAACCTGAGAACCCTTGTGCCCATATTCTCAGTCCAACTTGATCCATTTGCTTTTTCCCCATAGAACTTGTCACCTTTTGATAATGTGTAATTATACCAATTGGTGTTCAATTAGGGATCAGAACCACACAACAGATTGAACAGGAGGACTTTGTGTAATGAACAATTAACAAGAGTAGGGTCAGTGGTGCTATCGGTACCTCAGGGTTACCAAAGAACAAATAACAAAGAAGTGAATCAGAGGACAATCTTATCCACAAGATTGGGTTCAGACCTGGTGGAAGAAAGCCTGGCTGTAGGCCAGGAACGGGGTGGGCGCATTTGCTGGCCTACTTGGGCCAGCATGGATGGTACACTCATCGCCTCTCGCTGTCGCCATGTCTAGAAGGGGCTGATGTTTCCTTTCCCATCTGTTTCAGGGAGACACAGGCAACAGGCACCACGCAGCTAGATGAGCTGCTGGCAGGAGCATCCCACTGTCTGTCAGCCACACCCTGGGCAGAGAATTCTCTGGAAGGGTTATGTCCCGAAGAGCCCTCAGGGCCATGCAGGTAGCCCCGCAGTACATGGGAGGACACCGTGGTAGGTCCTGCCCTTGGGTGGTGCTCAGGACGCATTCTGGGTCAGTGGGTAGTGTGCCACTCAGTCCTCCACCCCTGGACTGTCATGACTCTGATGAGACCGCATGGATGAGGTACCTTACTCCCTGGCCTGTGCTGACCCCACCTCAAATCAGACTCTGGTGGGATCTGGCCCAAACACTCTCCACAGGTGCACCTAGACCTCACCTCCAACTCCGTGCAACTTGCCTTAGAGAATACCCTAAGCCCTCCGCCCTTTGTCTCCCTACTTGGAGACAGAGAAGCCCCTGCTCCTTACTTGGAGATCCCATCCACAATAAGTTCATCACGAGGGCTGACCACCTCCTCGGGTCCTGTGCAGAGCGGTCTCTGTGTCCGCTGACCTGGATTCAAACTCATCTTGGCCTCCACAGCCCCATGACGGGGTTGCCCAAGAGTGGTTTCTCAGAGGTTAGTTTTCTCAACTAAAAATGAGACATCGATCACCTCTGTGGGAGGGATGCTAGGGGGCAGAGCAGGGATACAAAAGTGTCCAAAGAACTGAGCCCAGGAGTCCCCATGACAAAGAATCCCAAGACAGGATGAGGCCTCTGGTGTTGGAAGGGATGAATGGTGAAGAAGAGAAGTGATTCTGCATCCTCCATGCAGGCTGCCATGACTACCCAGAGCTGAATGTCCTTCCGTGCTGACGCAGTAAGAGGGGACGCGAGGATGGCAGTGTTGAGACATTGGTGTGCAGTGCACGTGAGGGGCAGGAGGTCATAGGTGCCCAGTGCTGCAGCCCACCGCCCAAAGGCCCTCTGTTGCAGCCCGCCACCCACAGGACCCACTGCTGCAGCCCACCACCCACAGGACCCACTGCTGAGCCCACTGCCCACAGGGCTCATGTCTGTCCTTGGCCATAGATGTGAGGCATGGCTGCCCTGTCTAGTTAGTGCCACACCTATTTGCTGAGGGAGGTTCCTGTGTACCCCACAGCATGTACACAGAGATGGGGTGGGCAGGAGCCACTCTGGTAATCTGCGATAGCCCCCCAACAATCAGCAGAGGCAGGAGAGAGGAAGGTAGTGATGAAATCCTTGAGGTAAGGGCAGTCCAAAGAGAAGGGAGAGTTCCTGCTTTCTAAGCCAGGTGCAGGCCTGCTATGATTCTTCTTTGAGAATGGTGTCTTCAGGTCTCAGGCACCCCTCCCTGCTCATGTCAAGCCCTTTCCTTTCATTTACAAGGTCCTCACATTCAACAAACACACACACTGGATCTGCTACCCTGGAGAGGTGACACGGGGAGGAAGAAACAGGCTGGAGGGATTTCTGTGGTGCAGCAAGGTGCCCAGTGTCCTACCAACAACCCTGGAGTTTTGCATGGCAAAAGACTTGCCAGGTGTATTAGTTATCTTTCCACTGGTGGAGCGAAATACCTGACACCACAAGTTAAAGGAGGTCCATGGTTTAGAGGATTCAGTTCTTGCATAGCTGGCTGGTTCCAAGACAGAAATAGCATGGTGGAAGAAAGTTGCTTACCCAATGGTAGTCAGGAAGGAGTGAGAGAAAATAGGAACTGGGAACAAAAATGCAGCATTCCAGAGATCACCTCCTAACAATATGTTTATTTATCATCTCATCGGTGGAAAAAAATCATGATGAGTGTAGTGCCCCTTGATTCAGTAGCCTCCCCAAAACTTCACCTTTTGAATATGTCAGATTTTGGGGGGACATTTTAGATCTGAATCCCAGCATTCCTCCCTTGACTTCAAAAGGCTCATGGTCATATAATTATGCAAAATGCACTTAATCCATTTCTAAGAATTACTAAATGTCTTAATGTTTCACCGTTGCTATAAATTAGAAGCCTGAAGTTTCACTTAAGAGCAAGGCAAGCTCATAGCTCTGAACCCTGGTAAGAGGAAAAAAGCAAAGTTACATGCTTTCAATATGCAGTGGCATACAGTGAGCACTCCCATTCCAAAAAGGAGAAATAGAAGGATAGAAAGGAATTGGACCAAAGTAGGCTTCAAAACCAGTAGAGCAATCTTTAAGTCCTGTAGCTCCGTGTCCAGCTCCAAGACCATCTGGTGGTGAGATGCGAGTTACAGAGGGTCTAAGGAGCCTAAGGCCTGTGGCCTTACTGGTTGCAGCCCACGTGACTTTTTTCTTGTGCTCTGTTCACTGCCTGTGGTTTCCCCAGAAGACTTCACATTTCTGTTTTCTCTAACTTCCTAGGGTCTCTACTGTACTTTTAACTTTATTCTCACAGTTTTATACATTGTCCTTAGGGACAGACTGCTGGGATATATTATCTAGGCTCCCAGGTCTTCCTTTGAAATCAGAGTGGAAGTGTCCATGACCCCACAACTCTTGCATTCCGTGTGCCTGAAAAGCTAACACTATGTGGATGAAGCCAAGGTCTGCCTCCGATTTGAGCAGTAGCTGGGTCTCCTTGGACCATGGCTGCAGTGGCCTCTGAGTGTCTGGATTGTTGAACTTGGGGAAACACTTTCCTACCTTGAGTGAGCAGAGTCTCCCTGTGCTTTCTAAACAAAGTCTTTCAAAAAAAATTTTTCTCTGAGTCTACAATGTGTGGGTCTGGCCAATGCTGAGTTACCCACAAAATGTCTTTCTTATTGTGCTAAAGCAAAGCATTTGGCTCTTCTTAATGGCATGAATCTTTTCCACAATCACACTATCCTTGACCCCACTTTACATGTGATTCCTTCCTGGCCAAACTGCACAATTTTCAGATCTTTCAGATCTTTTTGCTCTTGACTCCCATTGTTAATCTGACTGAAGGCAGCAAGCATCACCCATGCCAAGGCCTTGAAATTTTCCCTGCCAGATTAATTAGTCTACTACCTTCAAATTCAGCCTCACACAAAATTTTGTGCACTCTCATTTTGTGCAGGGTGTGCACAAAATATACACAAATTCTTTGCCACAGTTTAACACACATGACCTCTTTTGAAATTTTCCTATAAAGTCCTCCTTCCTATCTAAAACCTCATGAGCCTGGCCTTTACTGTCCACGTTCCTATGAGCATTGTGGTCTTCTGAGCTCTCACCAGAATCTCTCATCAATCTGATTAAAACATTAGGGATGCACTAGCTAGCATCTCCAGACCTTTCCAAACTCTCCCCATGAACTGGTTCTGAATGCTTCTGAAGCACATGATCCAATATAGTCACAGCAACAATTGCTACTACTGGTACCAATTTTCTGTGTTAATTTCTTTTCCATTGCTGGGACAAAGTATATAACACCTGCATTTCAAAGGAGAAGATGTTTATCTTGGTTCACAGTTTCACAGTGTCTCATCCATGTATGGTTATTTTGCTCTAAGCCAAAAAAGGCAGGGCTGAAGAGCATGGTGGAGGAAAACTGTTCAACCCATTGCAACCAGGGAGCAGTGAGAGAAGAGACAATTCAGGGCCAAGATGACACCCTTCCAGGTCACGCCCTCAATGACTCACATAGGCTCACCTCCTCCTCAGCTACGGATCCATCAGCAGATTAATCCACGGATAAGAATGGCACCCCCATGACCCAATCACCCTCCAAAATTCCCGTGTGAGACTTTGGGGGGCCATTTCGGACCTAAACCAGGCTAATGAAGCGGGTGCCCAGGGTTCCCATAATTTGCCTCACCTGGAGACTTCATTAAAGTACCCTCAAGGAAAGGGGTTCTGGACCCACTGATCTGGTAGCCTGGAACTGGTAACCTCTTAGTGTGGAGAGGCCAGAACTTGTGGAAACCTGAAATTCTTGCACTTCAACCTCAAATTCTCAAACCAGGTGGCCCAGGACAAAGTTCTCTCAGGTACTGCAAAGTTGCTTGTGTTCTCCAACAAATGACCACAGCATACCAAGGTCTTCAGAAAATGCTTTTTCCTCCGTGGACGTAGTGATGTGTAAGAGAGCCACGTGGGAGCTTAGGGAACTGAAGGACTTCAGTCATGCAGTGTGTGACAAACGGCAGACCACTCCTCTAGATTCCCAGATGAGGACCTTCTTGATGGAGCCTTGAGGTCTTCATTGGGAAGTGGGGGCTGGGGACATTGGCCTGGTTGTGGCTGGGAAGCCTCAGAATGATACCTGGGCAAATAGAAGAAAAGAAGGTGACAAAGGAGACTGATGTGTCTCTGCTGCCCCCTGGAACTCAGGTCTGGCTCCCACGCCCACCCGAAGGTTTTGATTGGTTTTGCACTGGTGTTTCACTGCAGGCACAGGTCACTGTGGGGAAGTACCTAGCACTGTGCTCAATGGAGTAACCAAGGAAGGGCCCCCAGGGCCACGCTGTGTGTTTTCCTGCTTCCTATCCAACTGGATGTGAGGGAGCAGGAACCAAAGAGATTCTTAACCAACATCTGACAAACCCAACTCTCCTAGGGCAGGACCCCAAGGCCTCCATTAGGCCGTAGGCTTCTCTCACAGAGAAAGCTTCTGTAAGGGCTCCGAGTGGAACCCTGATGATGCCAGAGTCCAACTGCCCAGCGCGCAGGTGGAAGCCTCCGAGGTCCCTGAGCAATGCTCAGAGGAGGGAGCCCAGTGGTCAGGGCACAGCTTCTCCCCAGCTACCGCTGGGCTATGGTGGGACTGACCCTCACTGGCTGTCCCTCACTGGCCCTCCCAGTCTCCTCTCACCCCAGACTCTGAAGGCTCCCTTCCTGCTGACCCATGGGGAGCAGGCAGCCAGTGCCACCCACGCCCTCACCCTCCCTGCCCACATCTGTTCAGGAAGGGATTGTGAGAATCCTCTGCCACCTGGAGCCATGCTGGTCTCCCCCAAAGAAGGCTTGGATCTGGGTCTGCCAAGAACATTGGGATCCAATTCAAAGAGGGAAATGAGCAAAGGTGAGACTGACTCTGCCGGGTCTTACCCACCTCTCCCCGCTGTTCCTTCTGGGGTACCCACACAGGTCAGGGGAGAGGACACAGGCCATCACTTCTTCCATCTGGACGGGTTCTGAAGCTGGTCATGCTTGAATGGGACATTCCCTTTCCATTACAAGAGGTGCAAACCCCACCCTGCTGGCCTCACACCCTGGCCGGCTGCCTCTTTCCCTCTTCTTAGCACTAGATGTGTCCAGCTAATGCTTCTCGGATTGTCCCAAGGAGTGAGCCGGTGGCCTGGTTGGATCTACTTTGTACAGATGCTAAGCCCTCCACTTAGGCAGCTGCAGGGCAGGCACGGAGCACAGGAAGCCAGCCAGGTCTTCAGGGTCTTCAGGGCGACAGGTTCCCACCTGGTGACACAGGAGCCAGAGCGCTGGAAGGGAAAGACAGCCACGCAGCACGGGTGGGGGTCCTGGCCCTGGGTACACCTCAGGCATCTTGGGGGGATGTATACAGAGGAGATGGGCACTGTGCTCAGCGTTCGAAGGCCTGACCAATGGGAAGGTGGAGGGGTTTCACCGTTGGCAGAGATGGGGAGCGGGGTGTGGGGGAGCTGTCAGAGCCTGGGCTGGTCCAGCCCCTGGGAGAGGGACAGAGCACCGGAACCCCTGTTGTCCTCCTGGCTCCTGTTTGGGAGCCGCTGTACTTCCCATTCTGATAACATTCTTTCTGGGATAAGGTTTCCTTGGAGAAAGTCAAAGAGCTCTCAGGACGGCTGATTACACCACTCACCACCCATTCACCTCCGTCCAAGTGAAACATTGTGCTCGGTCGGCCCTGCGGTGAAGGTTCGGGAGACCGTGCAGGTCCGAGGGGGTGGGGTTCAGCCCTCAGGTCCTCCGGTGTGGGGATAAAGAGCAAGGGGAGACCAGGAGCGCAGAGCGACATGGGGACCATGCAACTGTTCCTGCTCACCGTGGGGCTGGGCTTGCTGTCCGTGATGCAAGCTAAGAGCCCCCCTCTGACTCCCGCCCTTGCTAATGAGGTGACGGCCCTGGTGGGGGTGGGGGGTGGGCAGGGGCTCAGGTTTCTGAGGCCAAGAGCCCGAATGGATGGGAGTCACAGGTGGGTGTCACTGGGGTGCCTGTGCCATGACCTTGGGTCTGTGAAGCAGAGGTGTGTCCAGAGGTCTCCAAAGATGGCACGGTGTCCTGCCATGCCCTGGCAAGGCACAGGGAGAGCTGGGGCGGCTCGGGGAGTTCCGGTGTTGCTGACATACTCCCTGCCTCTGTCGCCTCCTGTGCTCCTGAGAAGCTTCTGCCTGTCAGAGGAGAGGCCAGTTAGTTTTAATGACCCGTTCACGCGTGACCAGCTTCCTAACAGCGTGGATTATCTGAGACCTCTTAATTTTAAAAATTATGCTGTGTTATGTGATAAGATTCAGGGATAGTCAGGCATCCACAGGCTCCGTCACTGTGGGGTGAAGGTGCCCATTGCTGCTTCCCTTATCTGTGAGGCTCCTGTTTAGAAGCTGAATCCATCTAATGCTAAATAGGTCCAATCCTGTGTCCAGGGAGCCCAGTTTCCTCCAGCAACAAGTCCCACTCCTGGGCCTACCCATCCTGACCCTAGGGCCTCCTGGTGGGAACCCCAAGTCCTCCTCTGCCTTCTCTGGGAGTGACCAGCAGCTGGTCACGCTCTTGGTCACGTGGACTTGGGGATACTGGATCCCCTCTCTGTTCTTTCCATCCCAAATGCTGGTCTGGATTTTCCTTGTCCCCTTCACCTAGGGTCTGTGGCCAGATATCCCAGGACTCACGTTCAAGGGTCCTGTGACCCTCAGAGGCTGTGGGCAGAGTCAGTGCGCACTGCTGTTACCCGAGCACCTGAAAGAGAAGGAGGCAGGGACTGGGCCCCCAGAGCTGGCAGCGGCCAGCAGCGATGATTAATTTGACCTGAATCCTGTACCAGCTTTGTCTTTCCTATCTGCTGTCGATGTCCTGTCCTTCTGTCTGGTCCACCTAAACTCAAAGGTTCTACCCCATCCAGCCTTATGGCGACTTCCTCAGCTCCTTCTTGGTGGCCGCTGCAGGGTCCCTGACTAGAGCCCATCCAAGAGATTAGTTCCCCAGGAGGGTCCCTATCCCTGCCACCTGGGCCTACTGGCTGCTGACGGAGAGGGACCACGCTGTGACCAGGCCCCTCCTTCTCAGGCGTCTCAGGCCTCCCAGCCTGCTCTGGGGCCCTAAGCCAAGCCCCCTCCTGCCTCTGCCTCCACTTCCACCTGGGTCCCCTTTACCTGGTTCCCTCTACCCCTGCGGCTCTGCTCAAGGGCGGCTTTCCTCTTCCAGCTTCTAGGGCACTGGTTCATAATCGGCTGGGCAGGAAACATGCCCATTCCCGCTAAGAAGAAGGCCAGCCCGCTGCCGCCCTTCTGGTTCGCCAGGAACAACCTGAATAAGCTGGAGTTCAGGATGAACATCAAGTGAGTGCATGGCCGCAGGAGCCGCGCTCTGCCGCTGGCTGTGTGCTCCCGGCCCGACCCGCGTCTCCCACGCAGTCCCTGAGCTCAGCCTGTTACCCTGCCTGGAATATGCCGCACTCTCCTGGTCTCAGCAACAGTCTGGGTGAGGTCCAGCAAGTGCTGTGACAACGATGCTCACGCTGACCAGGAGCTGAGCTCAGGGGACCTGAGGTGCCTGTGGCCAGGTTCTGTGCCCGAGGTTTCCGGCCCAGCGCTCCTTGCTCCTGGAGGAGCCCTGAGAGGGTGCCGGGCTTATTTCTATGTAGAGAGAGCCTCAGCATCCTTCAGGATTTCGCTGTGAATTTCAGAGCCTGTAAGAGGCCCGGCTGGAGTGCAGGCAGATCCAGGGCTCTGACACGCATTAGGAGAAGCATCTGGAGACGCAGGCCAGGCCCTGGCCTCCGTGGGGCGGGCTGGTGCTGATCCGCTCTGCATTCACGGTGTAGGCCATTGCCTTCAGCTCTGCACCGGCCAGGGTCTCCCCTGCTGGGGTCACCTGGAGCACAGGGGACGGATGAGGGGGCCTGTCACACGCCATGTCCTTGGGGCTGTGGCCTGCTGTTCTAAAGCAGCACTGACCAGGAGTGTCTGGCCGTGTCCACTGGCCCAGCATAGGAGCATTCACAAAGCTTCCGGGAAATCAGCCTGAGCCCCAGGAGGTCACGCTCGGGCCTGTGTTCCTACAGGACATCAGGTCAGAATCGTCACAGCTGCTCCAAGGGCCTCACGTGCCAGGAGTAGACACTCTGGTC
This sequence comes from Dolichotis patagonum, assembly GCA_004027295.1. Classification (NCBI taxonomy): domain Eukaryota; kingdom Metazoa; phylum Chordata; class Mammalia; order Rodentia; family Caviidae; genus Dolichotis; species Dolichotis patagonum. The sequence goes on from PVJX010008933.1 coordinate 46,229, forward strand.
CTATTTCAGGCCTCCCTTGGCAGCCCAGGTTGGTTCGAGGGCACAAACTGGTCACGTTGTTGAAGAATACCAGCTGATTCCCGGTAGCATTCATCGGGAAGGAGTTGGGGCCGATCTGACAGCTGGGGTCCCCGTGGGTGTAACGCGGGAAGGTGTCTGGGCCAAGAACTGTGCTCACCTTCTGTGTTCCAGGAAGCCCATTGGCTGCGTTCAGTTCAAGCTGCCCCTGGATGAAGTCAGCGGAACCCCTGGACACTACCAGGCCTGTAAGTGGCCAGTTACACTCTCGTTCTCCAGTGGATCCTGCAGAAAGTGACCTGATGGCCACAAGCTCGTGTCACCCACAGGGTCTGGACATTTGGTGATCATCAGTTTCCTGCCAAAGAGGAAGAGCCACGCCATTGCCTACTACGAGGGCAAGGTGGTGCAGACCAGATACAAGATGTCAATGCTGATGGGTGCGTCAGAGGAGTTGGCCGTGGACTCCTAGGGCACTGGGCAGGCACAGGGTGCACTGCCTGCCCGCCCAGATCCCTCCGCTTTCCCCTCAGGCAGCCTTTCCTGGGATTCCGGGCTTCCGGTGGGAGAGGGGTCTGAAAGCTCTCCACCTCTCTCACCCTCAGCCCTCGGTTGCCAACCCCGATCCCGGGGCCTCTGTCTACTCAACGCGCCCAGCTCAACCCTCTCTCTCCTCTTCCCTCAGCTCGGCTTCTCTCTTTCTTCATACTCCGACCAGGGCACTTGTTGGGGCCTGTTGGCTCCAGGGACACTGCGCAAAGTTTGGAGAAGTGTGCTATTGTCATGTGGGCATGGGCGGGTCTCTGCCTCTGGAAGGTGGAGGCCTGAGTGTCACTCAGTCCTGCAGGACACATCACCCTGAGAGGGTACCCTGCTCAAAGGTCAGCTGAGATCAGATGGGACTTTGACCTCCACCGGCCAGCACCATTCCCCCGGGAGAGCCACATCTCGGTCCTCACACTCCCAGCTCTTATCGCTCTTTCATTTTTTTCTTTTCTTTCTTTTTTTCGGTACCGGGGATCGAACTCCCGACCTCGCACTTGCCATGCAGGCGCTTGAGCCACTGAGCTAAACCCCCGGCTTATGGCTCTTTCTTAACACTCTTAGTGCAGAGCTCTTAACACTTGTGCTCCAAGCAGTTTTCTGGACAATGTTCTCTTGGCGGCCTGTTCTCCCCGGCCTCTGCTTGCTGCCCCCATCTGGCCATCCCTGACCATAGCCCTGAAGGAAGCTCAGGGCCCACAGAGCCCCGGCAATTCCTGCTGGAGGGCTTGGGATGGAATGGGAAGGCGAGATGAGAAAGGCCCATTACTGTCCATGGACCCCAATTTATAACGTGATCATGGACTTCAGGGGCCCTAGGTGCTGCCCCGTCCCTCTCAGGTTTCCCCAGGTCACTTCCTCCGTCTCTCCTGGCTTAGTCACTTTATTATCTCTGGGACACAACACCCAAGGCCCACAAATTAAAGGAAGAGAGGTGGCGTTGGCTCCCAGTTGGTAGAGGTTTCAGTCCATAGCTGGCTGGCTCCAGGGATGGCGGAGGACGGTTGGTCTTGGTGTGGCAGAGACGGTCAGAGGGAGGAGGTGAGAGACTGACCCTTCCAGGCAATGCCCCCAGTGACCCACCTCCTCTGACCGGGCTTCACCTCCCGACCCCATGTTTAGGTAGACACCACCACAGACTAACCCAGGGTGCCCCCATGACTGTCACCTCCCCAAAGCCCCCCTTATGAGTGCATTTGGGGGCCACCTAGATAGAAACCGTAGCATCCTCCTATTCCAAATTTCCTGTGTTCCGGCTCTCCTTTGGGCCACTTTAGCTCCAGCGTAGGAAAAAACCTCCCCTGCAGATAAAACCCGTGTGGGGCACGGCCCTCGCGGTGCACAGAGCCTTCAGCAGGACCTGGGAGCGAAGAGCACACTGCCGCTGAGCACGGCCAGGGCCAGGCTTTCAGACCAGATCCCCGCAGGGAGAGGCTGAGGCCGGAGGGCTGCACGGGCCCTGCAGGAATGGAGGGTTCACAGCAGGACATTTCCCCTCCAGAACAAGCTTTCTTTGTAGAGCAAGGGAAAGGTTTTATGGGTCAGGCTGGACAATGAAATCCTGCCCTGGAGGGGCTGTGGGCTGACCCCTGACCTTCCTCTCCTCTGCTTCCTGCGCAGCCATTGGACCGGGCCTGTCCCTCACAGAGGAGCTGGGCCTGGAGGGGCTGGGTTCCCCAAGCCCACGATGCGCCCATGCAGGAAATCCCACATCTCCTCCGTGTTCTGGGTGGGCAGGTGGGGGGGGGTCAGGGCCACCCGTGGAGCTGTTGGCTCCCCAGGAGGCCCATCCACCTGGGTGGCTGGTGTCCTAAACCACAGGTGAAGTGACTCCTGCGTGAAGGCGCCCACCTGGTCCACCAGCTCAGAGGGTTTGGGCTTGGCGTGGGCGGTGTGGTTCATTTCTGGGTGCCCTGGGACAGCAGGCTGTCAGGAGGCCCCTAGGGAGCTGTCAGACACTGGCCTGGAGGGATGGCCCTTCTAAACCCCTCCTCATGCCCACATGGACTGGGGGACCCTGTCTTTGCCCCCCCCCCCACTTCAGGCCGCAGCCTGGATGAGGACCTAGAGGCTAAGCAGGGCTTTGAGGACCTAATGGATGAGAAAGAGCTGAATGGAACTGTCATCTTCCCAGCCGTTGCTGGTAACAACATTTCACTTCATTTTCCCCGTTTTTGTCCGTAATTTCCATTCATCTGGCTATGCATCCTTAGTATTTCTTTCTTCATGGGAAGTGGTGACCTCACAACACCCCTCGTGTCCTTCTGGGCCTGCAGAAACCTGTGTGTTGGCAAAACAGTCTTAGGGTTCCAGAAACCACCAGGAATGAAGAGCTGGGACCAGGCTGCCCTCTGCCGGCTGCAGGCAAAACTTCCCGGAGCTGGAGGAACTTTTCAGTAAAACTTTTATTTCTCCTCACAATAAAGCTATATGTATGTCCCCTGGCTACAAGTGTCACACAGGGTTTAATGTGACAGCTTTAATTATGCACGGGAGGACACTCATGTATGATCATGAGGGTTACGAAGGGGGATTTTCATCACACATCTCACAGGACAGAGCAGCAGGCAAGCAGGGAAGGGAAGAGAGGCCCTTGGTGAGGGGTATGTGACGGGAGGACACGAAAGGGGCAGCCTCAGGGTCAGTTAGTACAGGTGCTTCCAGATCCCCGGGCTCGGGCTGGCCCCAAGTGGTCTGGCACCAGGCCCTGGATCTTGGTCCACCAGTGGGAGCCCACAGAGGAGGGCAGGGTTGCCTCTTTGCATATGAAAGATGAGGCTTCCAGGGGAGGCCTGGGAATCCCTGGGAGTTAGTTAACCTGGGAGGCCAGGCCCTCCAGGAGGAGAGAGGCCAAGACGCGAGAGCTAATGGAGAAAACAGAAGAACATAAAACTCACATTGCCAGACGCAAAGGGAAGAGAAATTGACCCACCTCTCTGAAGCAGAAATTCTAGTTCTTACATATATTACACGTTTCCTCTGGCCCCAGTTACTCACGTGCAAAGTACACTCAGCCTTCCCAGTTCTACTCCCTCAGGCCTCACGGAACCAGGAGGCCCTGGCTGGCTGACTCCGGACAGGATGGGGTCGGCATGCTGACCATGTTTCTGGGGCGCAAACTCACCTGGCCGGAGACTTATGCAGTGGCAAGGCAGGCTATCTCCCTCCTGGAGACCCTTGGCAGTGGGGGACACCGGTGAGGCAGCCGTAGTGACTGTGCTCACTCTAGGGGAAAGAATGAAGGATCCCAGGGGAGCGGGCACCCTCCAAGATGAGCACCTGCACAGGGCAGGCTGGGAGATGGGTCCTGCTCATGAGGGACAGGGTGGAGAGGCGCAGATCCATGCTTCCCCTGTGCTGCTCCTGTCCCCCTGCAGTAGGCCACACCTGCCCTGTACTCCCTGGTTGGGAGGGGCGGTGGGAACTTTCCCTGCGGAGCCTCCGGAAAACAGAGCAAGCTAGAGCTGTCAGCTTCACAGGAGACTCAGATACACCCCTTTCGTGCACTGAGGCTGGCAGAGCAGTAAGGTTTGAAGTCCTCCCAGCCATGGGATCCTGGGGTGGACAGCAGGCCTGGTGCCCTGGTCATCGCTGGACAATGGCATCTCCTGAAAGGCGTCTCTGGGCTCTGCCCCATTGACTGAACACAGAGCATGAAAGTGAGCCAGTATTTAGCCAGGAGGTCATTCAGAGAAGCCCGCCCTGGAAGAAGGGGCTTGGCACCCTTGCTGAGCTCACGCCAGCCTGGACACAGGGACGGGAATGCTGGGAAGGAACGGGACTTCTCAGGGAAGCAAGCGCGGAGAGCAAGCTTCCTGGGTGTGGAGACTCGCACGCATCCCCTTGTTCAGACATCTTTCCCAGTGTCCCACATCTCACATAAATTGTGTTTTGAAGACACAGTCCAACACTGTGATCCCTGGTCTGCTACGTGCGAGGCAGGACCTCTGACTCAGTCCCAGCAGGGAGAGCAACCTGCCAAGCAAGGCGCCGTGGGGCTGCTTGCACCTGGGGACGGGGTGGTAGGAACCAGGGGGCAGTGGACAGATAGCATATAAAGTATGAGTGAATGGGGCTTTGTGGGCTGCCCGTTGGTTGGCTAATTTGAATAATTTTAGGGCTGAGAGACTTAAGGACACAGGTACTTTTTTCAGTTGCTAGGTGATACCCGGCCATGGGGCAACTAAGGCTCGTGACCCTGGCCCCAGGCTGTGGGCACAGATAGGGGCAGTGGTGGGTGCTGGGCTGATTGGTGGCCCAGGACGGGGAATGAGCGGCTCCCAGCCAGGCCCTCGAGCCTCGGTGAAGGCATCGCCTCAGGACTCTGTTCTGTTCTGTTCTGTCCTGTCCGGGCTCTGCCTTCTTATCTCACGAATGGATTTTGATTCTGATGAAGTTGCTGAGGCTCTGCCTTAAAACAGGTCCCTGGTCCCCATGCCGGGAGCTGTATCCCACCAGCTGGGCTCTGAGGTCAGCTGCACAAGGACAGTGACAATGTGCATAGCAACAAGTGCCCGGGTCTCTGTATTGCTCTTCCAGACATCACAAAGAGCCCATAAAGCCACTGGGGCTCAGTAAGTGTCCTGATCCCTGCCGTCTCCAAGGGGAAGGCAGTGTGGGCAGGGCCAGAGTCCAGGCCATGACCACAGCTTAGGTAACTGTGCGATCTGGACGGGACAGTGGGGCATCATTGAGTGAAGAGGGCAGCGCAAGCTGAGGCTCACCCCCAAAGAGGGGTGCTGAGACAGCAAAAAGGTGAGAGCTCCAACTGGGGGGAGCAGGACGTAGGCCCTTGGAAGGTTAGCTGCATCTGAGGTGCAGTCCCTGGCACAAGGGTGATTTTGGAAGAGGAGGTGTCTCTCAGAAGATGAGGTGAAGAAAGAGAAGCAAACGTGTGGCCAGTGGGGAAAATGAAAGAGCAGAGGGTGACCCAGCCGGCTCCAACACCGCCATTCACCCAAAGGTCTCGGCTCAAGGATTGGATTACACTACGAGTGACAGATCTGGGGATTCCTGTAACTTCGACTTCATAGACTACTTGGAACAGGTCGGGCGCCTCTTCCCTTGATGGGTAAACGCCCTGCAGCTGCCCGAGCACCTCACTCCACCCTGCTTTACGGTACCATTGACTTAACAGACTCTGCTCACATGCATTATAAATATCACAATGGAATGCTATCATGTCTGCTTTAAGCAGATTTTGTATTTTGGTCTGACCACTATGGCTTATATCTAGACAGCCTTAGTAATCAGTTATGGATTAATTGCTCCCTCCTTGAGACACAAACAGACCCAGAAAATGTTTACCCAATCTTCCACATCCCTCAAAATATACATGCTATATGCACTCAAAAGACCTTACTTAATACAACCCTCTGGGTATTTATACAACACACACACACACACACACACACACACACACACGAGCACACAAACCCAAGAGGTGTTTTAATAAAGCAAATTCAAACAAATGTACTTCTCCTGAAGCATCAAATATCTACACAATTAACCAGCACAAATTTGCAAATATTATGGTTTGTGTCTACATGTCCCTGCCCCCCAAATTTTCATGTGGTCCTATATCATAGCTGGGGCTTTTCAGAGGGGGTTGTTTCTAGAGTGTATGACGCTGGAATCAAGGATGTGTGATTACCAAATTGGCCCATTGATTGGTTTGGCATAATTCTAGGCATGGATGGTGGGAAGGCCCACCCTGGGTGTGAGTGCTACCCACAGCAAGTATCTCCAAATATTCATGTACTTACACTACCTGTGTAGACAAAATCACTGTCTTCATTACTTTCTGATTACTGGGACAAATACTCAACACCCATTGAAAGGAAAAAACCGTACAAGAGTTCAGTTCTTTTTAAAACTTTGTTCTTTTAAAATCATCTAACTCTGTAACTGCTTCACGGCTTTGTAGTTACTCTCTTGACTCCTGTGGCCACGAAAGCATGCCCCAACATGCAGGACGTCTGATTGTAAAAAAGCTCCAAGACCATTGATCTGACCTCATAACTGATGACCTCACTCTGTTAGCTAATCAGAAGAGCTCCCAGGCTGTTCTGTCTCTCCTCCGTAACTCCTGCTTATGCGTCACATGAAAACCCTGGACCATCAGCGATCCCGCCCAGTACCTGCCTACATCAAATAACTCTGCCTCCGAATCTTGGGTGTCGCTTTGGTGTTTCTGTGTGCTTCAGCACCACAAGTTAAAGGAGGAGAGATTTATTCTGGTTCAGGTTTGTAGAGGTTACAGTATATAGTCCACTGGCTCCAAGGCTGGGCAGCATGGCAGAGGAGAAACAGTCTCTGGCATGGCAGGCAGGAAGCCACAGCCATCAAAGGAGGAAGGATACCTACGTACACCTGTATGGCACATACCCACAGTGACCCACCTCTTCCCACATAGTTTTCCCTCACAACATTGCACTGAGCTATAAACTCACCAGTGGACTAAGCCAGGATCATACATCCATCATCAGCATCACAACCCATGATTCAGTTGCTCCCAGAAGCCCCACTCATGAGCACATGAGGATTTGGGGCTCCTCTGCATGTGAGTCATAACAAGCACACACTGCAAAATACAAATAAATTTTCCACCTAAAATGCAAAATCATACTAATTCCATGCTACAGCTGCACATATGCATCTTACCAGTCCAAGAAAATTAGTCATCATTTTCACCACACACTGCAGCACACACAAGAATCCTGAAGATCACAGAGAGAAGCATATTGTCACACAGCTGTCCCAAATACACAAATCCTGCTCCTCCATTTCCCAATTACGTAGAATGGGTATCCTGAGGCTTCAGAAAAGAAAGAGCACTTCTTCAAAACATGTGTGTCCAGCCAGGTGTGATGACAAATGCTGTAATCCCAGCGCAGACTGAGGCAGGAGAATTGTCACAAGTTTGAGGCCAGCCTGGGCTGCATAGTGAGTTCAAGATCACCCTGAACTATATAGCAAGACTCTGTCTCAAAAAACAACAACAGAACCAACCAACCAACCAACCAACCAACCAACCAACCAAAACATGCTCATTCAGATAAATATAACCAAAATTTTTTGACGTTGCCCATTTTCCTATGTCCTTATTTCTTCTAAACTCATGACAAACACACACATTAATCCCAGCATTCATGCAGGAGAACCTACACGTGAAATATTCCAAAACCCAAATTGCAAACATCTAACCTCAGTTACCTGGGTATACATGAGTAAGATAACACCCTCCAAATGCAACCAATCCTACGCTGTTACACAAAAATAGTTAAGACTTTCCATCTACCCCAAAAATCCATCCAGACATCATCACCCACACAGGCGATTACTCATATCAGATTCCAACTAGCTAATTTAAACAAATCCTAAACTGTGAGTTCATATGATCTTATTCCCAACACACCCCCAAAGATACCTAGAACAAACACTTTTGCTCTGGGAATTCCTACTGACCCCAAGGACCCATCAAGCACAATACCACCTTTTTAGAAATCACCACCTACCATTTTTCTTGACCCCCCAAATAAAAACTAAGGGTTCCTCTCATCCTCATGCAGTTTTTTTCAATAGACAAACACACACAAATAAGCAGTATAATGAATCTTCCTGAGATAATACACATGGTGCGAAGCTTTGTGATAAAATACAGTCTCTTCATTGCATTCTAATTATGCTTTTGACTATTGCTAGATTTCTGCAATCACAGTAACACACACTTACAGCTCACTGGTCCTGTGACAACACTGCCCTGCTCAAAAGCATCTCATTCAACTAGGAAGCTGCTGACATCACAGACAGATGGTGTCATCACAACCTGGACAGTCACCAATATTTTTGCAACAAATTGTGTGAAAATAAAGAAGCAGTTTCTCTGAGCTTAGACAAGTTTTTCAGTGACTTGAGCTTCTCTTCTGAGAAGTGGGAGGAGGCTTTATAAATATAAACAATCTGCAACTGAGAATGGTACATCACAGAGGGGTAAGTGACACATGACACAGGTTGTCAAGCCCATGCCACCTTACTGAATGTCACCCACCCTCTCAGCCCCATGACCCACAGGATTGGTGCAGGATTCCTGCCCTGCACGGTACCAGTCCACCTCCCTGGTTAAAAAGTTCAACATGGGGCTGGCTTGTCTCAGGAGGAGAATGGGTCACAGGTAGTTGTGTGTCCCTGTGTGACATGCAGATGCCAGTAGCCCAATGGCAGGCACAGGGGAAAGCACAGGACACACTCTGCAGGTGTGGCTCTGAGAACCCATTGCCTTTGCTTTGGGGAGTGGATTCCATACCCCGTGGGCGGTGGTGCACTGCACTGGCCCCTCTGCACCACCCTCAGCAGGTTCACAGGTGTTGTGAGGGGCTGGAGGGCAAGGGTGTGCCCAGGGTGTGCACAGGCATGCAGGCCAGGACACCCTACAGAGGATCAAAGAAATGGCAGAGCAGGGCCAGCTCTGAGACCTCACAGGCAGAGAGACACCCTCTCACGGAAACACTGTGGCCAGCTGCCCTGAAAAGAAGCATCTCTGAAGTGATGATTCTTGATTTCCAAAATGTCACACTAGAGCTGGGAGTAGCAGCATGCATGTGTAATCCCAGCACTCTGGGAGACTGAGGCAGGAGAGCTGCAAGTTCAAGTTCCTAAGGGATGGGGTGAGAAAAAGAGCTTTGTCACACAAGCAAAGGCAAACCAGTAAGAATTAACTAATCATTTAATCCTAAATATTTACTGCACAAAGATCAACAGCCACAAATTATGACTGAAGACAAAAACCAAGCACACCACTGGCCCCTAAATGATCTGAAAACAAAAAACATAATATTAAGTGAAATTGGTCAGACACGCAAGCTCAAATATTTACACACACACACACACACACATATATATATGTGTGTGTGTGTTTGATATGATAAATAATACATCATATATATAACACTATGATATATGACAGTATGATACACATATGACACCAGCACCTCCTGACCTCCACTGGTGTCATATATATATGATATAAATAGGAAGTAGGGAGAAGTTCAAATTCTTCCCCAAATTATATATTTTGTTGTTTCAAAAACATTTTATCATATATGCTAATTTGCTTCATGTATCCTGGTAGTTTATCTTAGATGGTTGAAAAGAAAGTGCTGTGTTACTATCTGTTTCTTTTCTTGTAAGAATCTTTTTGGTTTCTGTCTTGTACTCAAAATAACTATTGTGAAGACAGTGACACAGTGTATCAATTATTATTATTCTTATTTTGTTATGTAATTGTGTTTGATTTTTTTCATAAAATAAAAAATAATTACAAAGAATTTTTATCTTTAAGGAAACTGAAGGTAATATTGCCAATTAAAAACCTTCCCATATTCTTTAAATCAGAGTTGTCTTACAGTATGGATTCTCTGATGTTCATTACAACATGAAAAAATGACCAGAGGCTTTTCCAAAGTCTTTATTGGTAAAGTTTTTATCTGACATGACTTCTGTGGTGGTGTCTAAAATTTAAATACTGGCCAAAGGCTTTGCCACATTCTTTACCTTGGTAGACGTGATGTCCAGTATGTATTCTCTGGTGTCGAATAAGATTTGAACAGTATTTACAGGCTTTACTGCTTTCTTTATATTTTTAGGTTTCTCTGCATGATAAATTCACTGATATTCATTCAGTTAGGGTTCAACATTGACCAAAGGCTTTACTTTACTCTTTACTTTTGTAGGGTGAGTCTTCAGTATGAATTCTCTGGTACTGAGCAATATTTTTAAAAATTGCACAATTTTCATACTTGCTTTGTTTCTCTCCGGTATTGTCTCTCTGTTGCTTGGTAAAGTTAGAGCTTTGCTAAAATGTTTTGACATGATCTTTACCTTTGAAGGGGTCTTCACCAGTATGAATTCTCTGGTGTTGAGTTTCTGTCATGTTCTTTATAGTGGTAGTATTTTTCCAGTACTGAAAGGGAAAGCTGTACTATGAAAAATTGTTTTTTTTTATAACTTTGTTCTGTTTGAAGCTGCCTAGCTCTGCAATTGTTCCTTGGCTCTGTGATTGCTTTATTGACCCCTGTAACCATGAGAGTATAACCAAATATACAAGATATCTGATTGTGTCAATCTTTGTGGTTATTAATATAGCCTTTTAACTGATGGACATTAATCTAGCCCTGTAACCAATGATCTCACCATGTTAGCTAATCAGAAGAACTGCCAGGCTGTCTGTCTCACCTTTGTAATCCCACTTATGCCTCATAAAAAAATACTGCCTCACAGACATTTGCTGCCTGGCTTTGGTTGGAAGTTATTCCAGCCAGGACCACTGGTGTAAAATAAGGCTGTTCACTGCCTCCTGACTTCCGTGGGTGTCACCCCTGCCCCAGATTCAATTATCTGGTGTGAGTAAGGGATGAGAAACATTAGAAGCTTTGCCACAATCTGCGGACTCATAGGATTTCTTTCTAGCATGAATTCTCTGGTCTCAATTACAAAGTCCTCAGCAAAGACATTTGCCATGTCTTTTGCACTTATAAAGCTTGTGTCTAATATGAAAAGTCTTGTAGATAGTGATTTCTGAGCACTGACCAAAGATTTCTCATGTTTATCACATTTGTGAGTGTTCTCTGGAGAATGAATACACTGATGTTTACTAGGATTTCAGCCTTGGAGAAGGATTTCATGAATTTAATTACACTGGTACGTTTTCTGTCCAATTCAAATAGCTTGGTAATTATATGAGATAGTGTTCTCACTAAAAGCCTTCCCATTTTCATTACATATGTCATGAGTTTTCCATATATCTATATCTGGATTTGATAACTTCTTGTATTTATAAAAATTTTGTATTTTAGCACAAGAAAGATATATCTGGTACTTGTGGAACTTGACATAAAGGAAATTTCAAATTGATCACATTTAGAACTTTGTCCATTGTTTTCCAACTCTTGTCTGCAGAAATGTTTGAATAAAAATTTTTCCCAGTGCTATATTTGAAAATTGTTTAAGTAATTAATTGAATCATGGACTACACCCATTTTTGGCTTTCCCAAATTTGCACTGAGAGAAAAATCATTTAATGATTAATACGAATGCTTATTTATAGAACCATGATCAGTGAAAGTGTCCCACAGTCAGGTGTTTTCTGAGATGTTATGTTTTCAGTCCTTTTATGCATCGTAAAGTGTCTTCTCATTTTCACACTCACCAGCGGTTTCCCAGTCTTCCCTTAAGTGCGCACTTCGGGAGCCACAATTCCCGTCTTTGATTTAGCACTGTTTACAATGAGCGTCTTACACTCCCTTTGCTGAGACACCTCAGGCACTATGAGAAGGCGCAGCTGCACGTACAGTGCCGTCTTCTGACTCTTCACACTCCATTTTGCCCTGAACATAAAACTACTCTAAAATATAGTCTAAAAAAGAATTTTCTAAAGAATAAAGGATAAATTAAAAATTCCACCTGTTATAAAAGTGAACTCCTAGGGGTCACTGCTGGGCTGAATGTGTAAATGCTCACACCCAGTGCCTGCCTGGAAAGGTCGAGCTGGGTGCATGGAGGTCACTGTAGGGTCCCATTGTCCCTGGGGTTCTCGGCTTCAGGACTGCAAGGCTGTCTTCTCAGATGCAGAAGTAACATGGCTATGTCTGCCACACCTCACCCCCTTGCCCCATCTCCCCTGTGACAATGGCAGGTGTCCCCCAGCCAGGAGCCCCTCCGCAGGCTGAGGATTCACTTTCTCATGGAGAGTTTGGCTTTTTTTAAACACAAACTCCCAGTGATAAAAGGCATCTTTCCTTAGCAATGCATTGTCCACATTACTAAGGTGCGGTTTGCTTTGTCTCTATGAGCAAATTCCAGAACTGTCTCCTCATCCAGAGGAACTTGTGCTTTAAACTGGAGAAGAAATCCAGAAATCCTGCCCTGGGGATTTAAACCCCGGTGTCCACTGTGGTTTCTCACAAGACAAATGTTTGCTCTCGGTTTTCGGAAGGCTGTGCTTCTCCACCGCTCAGGCCCATGCAGTGGCTTCCTCCTTTCATCTGACCAGGAAGGAATAGTAGCCTGAGGGGCCACAGACCCTGGGGGAGTGTGGCTCCCCTTTCCTGCCTGCAGGGAATCAGGGTGGCTGGTCCCAGTCTGCCTGGCGTTGTTCAACCCTGGGAGCTCAGTTTCAGCAGGAAATGCCAAGTGAACATAAAGCTTTCCTGAATCCCAGCCAAAGGGTGAGTCTCAAATCCTGGAGAGTCATGCAGAGGTCTTTGGACAGAAAAGCAAGGAAGCCAGAAATACAGTGGCAGAGAAGCACATTCTCCTGTCTGTGTGGTTCGCATTGCCAGAAGAAGAGTGAGCAGCTATTCTGGTACCCTGGGGAAAGGCAGAGAATCAGTCAGGATGTCCCTCTGTGCGGGGTGGTGGCATCAGGCATGCCTCGACTGTGTGAGCTGGACACTTAAGCCATAAGAGAAATCCGACCTGGATCTCAGTCTCTTGTAATCCTGAACACATCCAGAGCAGATCGCACGCACAAACACTGGAGAATTGAGCACCCTGAGCTCGGGAAAGACCCAGCTGCCTTGTATGATGCTGAGGACCTGGGGCTGCTTCCTAGTCAGGGCCCCAAGGAAAACCCCAAACCAAAGGCTGAACCACACCCGATGGCCTCCATTTTCTTCTTCCTCATGGATCTTAATCACCTTCCATCACCTCTACCTCACCCAATGGGACACTGTTACCCAGATCATGCCAGGATGAAAAATAACACAGGCTGGAGGCGACTCTTCCATTGCCCACCAGCTGCATGATCATGGGGAAAGCACCTGTCCCTCAGGGTCACCGTCCTTGCCTGCACGATGAGAAGGTGGCATTTGTGGCTCCTGCCTGTACTAACACACTGTGATATTAAGATGCTTGGGATCACTGTACTAGAGCTATGGCAACTTTAGGGGAGCCCGTAGGCACCCCAAGGACCTTGTTGGGTTGGAGGAGCTGAGGGAGGAGATGCAGGTGGAGCTGAACCTCTGGGGCAGCTCAGATGGCATAGTAGGCAGACTTTCTTCTTTTCTTTGTTTTCTCAGGCTTGGAGTCTTCACTACTCTTTGAGGAGACTTAAATCTTATACTTCTCCAGTAGTTTGCAAGCATTTCTCAATGAAATGTCATATGTAAGAAATAATAGGGCAGGGGAGATAGCTCAGGGAGCCATATCCCCATAGCTTATGGCACAGTGCCTGTCTGGCAAGCGTGAGGTCATGAGTTTGATTCCCAGTACAAAAAAGAAAAGACAAGAAAAGAATAACTCGGGATTGTCCAAGGTGGCAGAATTTTATTTAACCCCGAAGTGGTTGGGGGTACAATGGAGAGAATTCAGACCTAGAGCCAAGGAAATTGGGCTCCGATATGAACACTCCCTATGGCCCCCCCATGAGTATCACTCCTTTTGTGTCTCATTTTCCTTCCCTGCAAATACAATGTTTGATGTTCCTGTCACACAGCGGTGGGCAGACAAACTCCTCCACAGACTGTGAGCTCCCTGGGACTCATGGTCTGGCCAGGGGCATAAGGGGAAAGGGCGTCCTGCCCGTCTGTCTCCACTTACCTTTTAAACTGGATCTTGGAGGAGTAGGCATTCATTCCAAGCCATGCAGTGAGTATCTGAATTCTCAGATATTGAAACCAAACTCTACATGGACCGCTCATTCCCACACATACACAACCGTGGAGAAGTTCCGTTTCTAAGTTAGGCACAATGATAGATTAACAACAAGAACTAGTAATCATAGAGAACAATCACCATACCAAACTGTAATAAAATTGCCAGCATCATATCTCTTGTGCTTTGAGATCCTACTGTTGTGTGTGAGCCTGAGTGTTATGGTTTGTGACTGAATGTCTCCCCAAAGCCTCATGTGGTCAGGAGGGGCAGGATTTTGTTTTTTGTTTTTGGGTTTTTTTGGAAGTAGCTCAATCTAGGGTTTGGAACTGTTTCATAGTGCAGTGCTGAGGTTGAGGGTACTGGGATTAAGGCTAGGTAATTGCTGGATCACACACTGATTGGGTTGGCACCTCCTTAATCCCAACAGCCTGATAAGATAAAAGGCACAGAAAGAGGCTTGTCCCCCTTCCCTCCTTCATTCTCACTCTCCTGCACCTGCTTCTGTTCTTGTTGCTTTGCTGTCTTCTGCTGCCATGAACTGTTGTCCCTGTGCCATGCCACTCTGCTGTGGAGCCAGCCACCCAAGGACTGAAACCTCCACAAACTGTGACCTAAATAAACCTTTCTTACCTTAAATTTGGCTGCCAAGTATTTTGTCCCAGCAATTAAAAAAAAAGTAACTAAGACAGATAGACTCAAGCAAAAATAAAACTGAGTTTTATTTCTCAAAATCTCTAATTAATGACCCAAGTAATACAGAGCAGGGCAGGGGATAGAGACAAAAGTCATTTCCAAACATGCTCAGGGGTCAGGAGTCCTTTCTATCTTGCCTCCCCTCCTCCCTTCTCCATCCTTTCCTAGCTCTTCCTTGACATTTGACTCCTAAATTCAAATTGGAAATTTGATAAACATTAATTAAGGTATTGGTATACATGAATTTAAATCATCTATTCATCTACCTTTTCACTGTATTCTAATTTCCTTTTTGATAAATAAAAGGGTTTTAATAAATCTTGAGTGAGTTCTACTTTTTTGAGTTTTTCACAGCTCTGAAACATGTGTGGCTACTTGAACCAAACCGAATGAGAAAAACTCGGCTGCCCGCTTCCTGGGTACCCACTCTAGCCTCCCCATCCACGGAGAACTAACTGAGCCTCCACCGTCCTCAGGTGTTGATGGCGCCCTAAAACCTGAGTCATCTTGGGTGCAAAGTGACAAGGACATCGACATTTGGACCAAGCACTTCGGAGGCATTAGAACTAACTATGCTCAACTATAGCAGAGTAAGAGATATGGTGTTAGCTACTGTTGATGTCCAGTTGTCTTAAAGTACTGTGTTGCCTATGTTGTCCTGTTCTGATCTGCTCTGTACTGCCCCCTTTTGCTTTATTCTCTTTCAAATAATAAATAAATAAATAAATAAATAAATCACAGGAGAGCTGAGGAAAAAAAACAAAAACGAACCACACGGACCCTTAGCCTGGTGGCGCACGCCTGCTGTCCCAACCCTTGAGCGGGTGGGACAGGAAGATCACCTTGAGTTCAAGGCCGGTTTGGATCACCTAGTGCGACTCTATCACAGAAGCCACCGAGAAAAGGACAGAGAAATCCGCAGCTGCCTGGCAACCGGGACAGGGTGGACTTTGCTGATGAGAGAGACTTCATCTGGGGAGCACTGGTGACATCTGGATTCCTCTCAGGGCTTGGCAAAGCTGGTTATCAGTGGCAGGCAAAACCCACGTTTTGAAAGGAGACGTGCAGAGCCCTGTGAGGGTCCCTGTTGGAAGTCTCTGAACATTTCTGGGCCGTCTCTCCACCCCAAACTCCACTGAATTTCTATTCTTTCTGCTTTCCTTCTTCTAGCTAAGTGCCTGAAGCCCACAATATTTCAGCAAATCAAAATGACACAGCCAATTTGGCACGGATAATCCTGCGTGAGGTAAGCACATCGGAGTAGCAGGATCAAACTTTCAAGTTTGTCCAATACTGGCTGTTTTGCACTTGGGGTGTGTATGTGTGTGTGTGTGTATGCGTGTATTTTTAGTTTTTTGAGGCAAGGTCTTACTATACAGTCTAGGCTGCCCTTGAAATCACAGTTTTCCTGCCTCAGCTTCCTAAATGCTGTGATTGCAGGCACGTACCTCCATGCCCAGCTCTTAAACAGTTATCTTTTAATACAAACCGCAGAGTGAATTACACTTTATACTGGGACTTGTTTTACACGCGTGCCGCAGTGCCTCACCCACATGAACATGCAAAACACTTCCGTAAACAGATGACGTGATCCAATCTGCTACTGTGCGGAATGCATCCCATTCCCCTTTCTCTTCCACCGTATTGTGTCCTGTTAGATCCTATCGGAAGACACGGACACTTCCGCAGTAACCTCGGGCTCCTGTGAGTGGCTGTGACTTGCAGATTGGAAACTGCAGCTGGATCATCCCTTCTCCGGTGCTGTTCTTACCGTTCAGTCCCTGGAGTAGAACACTGTGTCACATGACATTTTCTTACATGTACATAGCCTGCAGAGATGTCAGCCTTTCTTACCCGGTGAGACAGAATCTCAGTGTTGTTTTGATCTGCATTTCTCTAAAAACCAACCATGCTGAACAGCAGAGCCGGCCAAGCACCTGGACTTCTGCGGGTTCCTGGAATGGCCTCCTTGATCTCAGTCTTCCTTGTTCCGTGATCACTCCTGCAACTGTTCATGTCTGCTCTTTGTGTGTACCTCTCCCAGCGACTGCACCATGCGAGGAGGTCTCCTGAGCTGGCCACCCCTCTCTGGCTTCCTGTCTGCACCAAACTCTGCTTGCATCTTTCCG
>PVJX010008934.1:0-63190 GCA_004027295.1 Dolichotis patagonum
CTGTTTTATTTTGTTTTGTTTTTTCCTCTTTAAATAAAATTATAAAAAAAAAATAAAAAAAAAATAAAAGAACCTAAGCCCTATGGAGGTCCTGGCGGTCCCTGAGCCTTGCCTCCTCCAAACAGTGAAAGATATGCCTGGAAAGCCCCTGCGGCTGACCCAGGTCCACCCAAGACACAAGGCGGGCTCGGGGCTCACAGTCCTCTGCCCTCCCTCCAGCATCCCGCGGCCGCCCCCGCCTGTGCCAGCTGCCCCTGGAGCTCAGCTGTCTGTCTCACCTCCGGAGGTGGGGTGTGGAGGATGCACCTCAGCAAGTGGCCCTGGGAAGCGGGTGATCAGGGCCCCAAGACAGGGCCTCCCCACTCCTTGTGCTTCCAGTGGCCTTTGTTAGCCTTGGGAGAGCGCTGTGGACAGTTTGTCCCCTTGGCCTGTCCCTGAAGAGTGCAGTGCCTGCAAACAGCACTGTCCTTCTTGCAGGGATTGGCAAATACCAAGGCGAGAGGAACGGCCGGAGTCCCTGGTGCAAGGGAGTCCACTGAACTTTGGCCTGGAGGATGAGCTCATGGGCTTTGGAAGCAGATGCATTTTATAGGTTCAGTAAATTAGACCCAGCCCACTATTATGTCTGGCAGGTGTCATGGAACCCTGCCTTGAATTCTCTGTTGGAGAAGGAAGCACAGCTCAGTTCAGGGACCTGTCTGAGGTCACCCACTCAGGGAGGGTGTCAAGGTGAGGACTCACTGCTGTGAGTCACCCATGGCTGTAGAACCTGCTGGCCACCCTGCCTGCCACGCACGAGTCCCTCTAACCTTCTTCTGCTCCTGTGGAGAAGCTGCCCCATGCAGGCCTTTAGCAGTGAGGGGTGTGGGACAACCTCAGGCCGCTGCCTCGTATCTGGCCCTGCAGTCCTCCCCACCACTGTGAGGTTCCGTGCAGTTGCGGTTCTCAAGTGGAGATGCTCGCAATGTGCCCAGCTAATACGAGGCGAGCTGGCAGGAGCCTGCTGTGGTGCAGGGCAGATGCCCAGCCTGTGAATGTCCCAGACCCTTTGAGAATCAGAGGTGCAGGGCTTGTGTTAGCAGTTTCCAGTGGCTGCTTCTCCCTCTTCTCTGCCTGAGGTGTGGCTTGGGGTGTCCAGAGAAAGGGAGGCCCCCACACCCCAGAACTTCCTCCCTGTGAGCCCAGGGGTTTGCAGGGCTCTGCGAGGTTCCCATTCCTTTCCAGGCAGAGTGGCTCTGGATCCACCTTTGTCTTGGTCCTTGGCCCTTCTCTATTCCCTGAGGTCCCTCCTCTTTCAAAGACCTTTGCTCCTCCCGTGGGGCTTTCAGTGGGAGTCCTGGGGCCGGCTGCTCTGCCTGGTGGAGCCCAAACTACACAGCGACAGTGGCAGGGATGGGAGATGGGCAGAAGGTCTTCCTCTAGGACACACGGTGCTGAATCATCCCTCCATGCTCCCATTAGCATCAGCATCCACTGTCCTTCTACACTCACCAGCGTGGGCGCAGAGTGGTGGCCCTCATGGGGTCCCGAAGCGCCCCCATGAAGAAGAGTCACCTCCCTCCCACTTACACCTGAAGAAGGCCACAGCCCAGCTCCGGGGTTGAACCAAGCGGGTAGGACTTGTGTGACAACCCAGGTGTGTGAGAACACAGGGGAGGGAGAGATCAGTTCCAGAGCTGGTAGGGATGGTGGCACTATCAAGAGCAGGAGAGATGGTTGGGATTCTGCAGAGGCCCTGGAAAATGCAGGCCTGAGGACTGCTCTCCCTCCTGCTTTGAAATGAGACAGAACAAGATTAATTCCGCCACTTGCTTCTTCCTAGCCCATCCCAGCTCGGACGTTCTCGGCAGCCTCAGCAGCTCAGCCTTAAACTTGGAAGCCAGGCCCCCGGCTGTGCAGCTCTGGCTCGCCAAGAACCTTCCGGAAAGGTGGTCCTCCCAAGGCTAAGGACCAGGTCCCCCTGTGGACTGACTCGTTCTGGGAAGGTGGCTCCGTGTGGTGGCCCAAGCAGTGCTTTCGGTAGCCACACGAGACACCAGTTCGCAGGGCCCTTTTACCCTCAGAATGGCTTCCTCCAGGGACAGGAAGGACGTTTCCCGGCTTGGAGGCTGGGATGGTGGGGCAGTGCTGAGTGACCATTGGTAAAGCCATGAGCTGCTTGGGAGGCAAGTTCCTGCCACAGTCAACACGTGGTGGGCTGGCTGAGGAAAGCAGGGGCTGGGGAAAGGCCAATGAGCTATTAGGTGCCTTCTCCAGCCGCTTATCTAGAGGCTCTGAGGGCTCTGGTCTTGGAGCTGACCTTGGACGAGGGAGCAGGAGGTCCTGCGGGGGGCGCAGGCTCTGCCGAGCGAGCGGGAAGAAGCCTGCCCTGCAGCCAGCGCACCTCTTCCTTCTCCTCCCCGGGATGACTCAGCTGCTGGGAACCACTGATGCCTTGGGAAAGAAGCCGCAGCTGACCGCGATCCCAGGCTGAATGGGGCTCTGTTCTTCCCGCCGGAGTGACTTCCAAAGCTGAGCCATCGTCCTTGTCCCGCAGGAGCTCAAACTCTCCAACCGCACTTGCCCGTGCCGGCCAGGGCGTTGTCCCTGAAAGTGGCAAGGCCATCTGGCTCCTCTGGACAACCTTCTTGGTCCGAGGGAAGACCGTGTGCAGCAAAAAGGTGCTGAAAGGATAAATCGGTCCACACTGACTGCCGTAGAAAGAGGCAGGCTGTGTTCTCCCAGGGTGGGCTTCGCCCTAGCACAGGCTGGGGGGCGGGGAGGCGGTGCCTGCGTCCCTTCTGCGCACGCGCACACAGCTCCCTTGCTGTGCGGAGTCAGCAGCACCCTGGAGAGCTGCACCCATCCCCACCCCACGTTGTGGGGTGTCAGGGAGCTCTGCCTGGCCCATACCCCAAAGGGGAGGAGCTACGGCCACTGCCCAACCTCCCGGTGTCCAGCTTGGGACCCAAGAGACCAGGGAAGAGGGGTCCAGAGAACAATCATGGACACTTAGACGAGGCGTGGCCCTCGCTAGCAGCTTGCTTCCCGTAAACTACTTCATGGTTTTCTGCAAGGTGGCAGCGATGTGTGGCTTCCTGTCCCCTGGAGCCATGCCGTGGACGCTCAAGTGCTGCGCTGCTGGGAGTCCACACGCAGAGCAGTGGCCGGGCTTGGCCCGGAGGTCTTCTGCTCTAAGATCCAAACGAGTGTCTCAGCTCCCCTGAAGCAGCCTGAGCTGGGGGTCAGGTGCTGAGCTCACAGCAGACGCCCCGGGGACAGAGTCCGGGTCCTGAACAGTCCTCTGGCCTCTCCCCAGCCCACTGGAGATGGAAGAAATCGCTGCAGGATGAAAGTAAATCACTGGGAAGTTTCTTAAAATGCCAGTATGGGGGCCAATGAGAGTCGGACTTAGTCACCCTCAGGTGAGGCCGGGAGTTACCAACCCTGGCTGGTTCTGTTGCCCAGGGGAGCTGCACACAGTGAGTGCCTCTGGGTGCCCTGATGCGGCATCAAAGGCCCCAGGAGAGCGTGCAGTCTGCAGCCCACATCCTGCCTGCCCAAAGTGTCTGCTGGCACAACCGCCAGCTGTCTGTGAGACCTGGGCCCTGGCCACACAGGCAGTGTGTGCCCACAGCCTCTGCCTACTTCTCAATGGTGGCCCAACAGGCAAGGGGTGGAGTCCAGCGTCCCTCCAGGAAAATAGAAAGCTGAGGACATCCGTGTGGCTGCTGGGCTGGTGTGCTCACACAGCAAGTCACAGACACGGCAATGGCCTGCCCTTCCTGGGGTTCACCAAAGAGGCAGGCCATCTGTTATATTCTGCCAGAGGGACTGACCTCAAGAATGGAGAGTTGATTCACTAGGGCCCTCAACTTACAGTGCCTTCGTCTCTACCTGACGTCAGAAAAAGGAGGGAAGTGTTCCTGGCATGCCCTCATGACATTAGCATGTCCTCATGACATTACTATAAGTGGCATTCTCTTATGGAAAAGAAACAGTACCCCAGCAGATGGTGTCTCGGTCCACTCAGGTTGTTGTAACGAAATACTGTAGACTGAGTGGTTTGTAAAGAGCAGAAACTTATTTCTCGGGCTGGGGGCTGGAAAGTCTAAGATCACAGTGCCGGGAGGCTTGTCTGGTGAACGCTCGCTTCCTGGTTCTTGCTGTGTGTCCTCACAGAGCGGAAAGGGTGTTTCTACAGGCCTGGGGCTCAGGATTCCAGTGCAGGGATTCCAGCATTCAGACCACTGCTGCAAGGTCAGGTAGGTTTCTGTCAGGCTGTCCTGGAAAACCATCCTAGGAGACTTGGCACGGTGGCTGAGGAATGTGCATCTGACCTCCTCGAGTTACAAACCAGCTCAGGGAACATCGTCTGCTTGTGCCTTGGTGACCACTTCTGAGACGTGGCCCTCGAAAGTCCCCACAGAGGCCGGGTGCAGCCCAGACCTGATGACAGGGAGGCTCCAATCCGCAGGCCTGCAGCAAGGTAGGCCAGGCACCTGGGGCTGGCAAAGGGTACACAAAAGGGCAGACACAGTACTTCTGGCCCATGAGACCAGGTGTCCTTCCCACCTACCAGGAGGCCCAAGGCGCCATTGCAATTTCTGCCCCAGAAGACAGAAAAGCTACTGTTTTCAGCTGCAAGAATGTTAGCCTTGAGGCATAGCTCGTTCCAGCTGGAGACGGGCAGACACAGAAGCCCCAGGGAGGGGACGCTCTGGGCCTTGATCTCAACCCCATCTGAGCTATGTGGGGTTTGTCGCAGGATCCTGAGCACAGTGACTTTGCTCAGAGCCCAAATGATTTTAAGAAGCACCGAGTGACTGGATGTTTGATCCTTTACTTAAATTTGGTTTGCATGTTTGATGCCTTATTTGGGGACATATAAAAAAATGGAAAGAAAAGGAAATAAAATGCAGTGGGGTTTTTTGGGTTTTTTGTCAGAGCTGGAGTGTAAAGCAATAATGAAGAGCTGGGGATACACCTCAGTGGTAGAGCTCTGGGTCTGATGCCCACCATAGCAAAAAGAAATTATATATAAACTAATGGTCAGCTTGTAACACCCAACTGAACTGACTCAGCGTGGTTCTGGTGTGCGGGCCCATCTGAGGACTGCTGCCAGCCTAACAGGGAGACCTGAAGGGGAAGATGGCACTGTTGATGCTCCTGGAGAAGCTTGACACAGTGGCTTTCCTGATATGAACTCAGCTGCTCTCGTCATCAAAGAGCTTGGGTCTTCCATGTTGCTGAGGATGGCTGGGGCTCTTTTGGGGGGAATTCTGGTTCCTTACTTTGAGTGTCACTTCCTTGTCTCCAGTGCAGACCCCTCAGCCTGCTGGCATAGATCCTGCATCCCTCCGACACGGACATTATAGCTTCCACCGCTGACCTCTGGGGCCTTCCTAGTGTAGATCATTGATACAGACTTGCATGAGACATTGTTGTGGGTGCTAGGTATTCAGCTGGACTCATGAAGGACATTGCCATGGGATCCAGGCTATTGTAGTTAGGGGTTGTAGGAATAATTACACTCAGGACACAGAATTTATAATATTATTTTATGATGGTCAACCAGAGTTAAACACAAGAAAGTGCAGGAAATCTGTCCATGGCACTAAAGACACAGAATATTCAGCCAAGGGCCTGGATCCCACAGCAATGTCCTGCATGAGTCCAGATGAAGACCTAGAGCCCATGACAATGCCTCCCGCGAGTCCAGCTGGAGGAATAGAGCCCATGAGAAGGACTCACGCCAGTCTGTTTTACAGATCTGCACTGGGAAGGCCCAAAGGTCTGCGGTGGAAGCTAGAAAGTCTGTGCCAGGGGGGTGAAGGAGCTGCGCTGGCAGGTTGAGGGTTCTGCACTGGAGCCGAGAAGTCATGCTCAAAATAAGGACCAGGGCTGCTCTGAAAAGTACCGCAGCCATCCTCAGCGACATGGAGGTCCCAAGCTCCTCCAACAAGAACAGTCGAGTACATGCCAGGAAGCCAGCATGACAAGCTTCTCCTGGATATTAAACAGCACACATCTGCCCCTCTGGAGCCAGTATGTGAGGCTCAATGTAAGGACCAGAGCTCCCCCAAAGTGAACCACAGCCACTCTCACCAACAAGGTTCCGAGCTCTTCTGATGACAATGGTCGAATTCACACTGGGGAAGCTAGTCATGACGAGCTCCTCCTGGAGAACCAACGGCTGAAACACCAACACTTACAGAGACCCACAACGCCTTCTCCATGTCTCTATTTATGCTGGCAACTTCCCTCAGGTGGACCATCTACGCTCAGCACCGTGCTGATTTAATTCAGCTGGTGTTAAGCTGACCACCAGTTTTAAACCTGTAACACAAGCCCTCAGCTGAACTTGTGCAGGACATGGCTGTGGGATCCAGGCCCTCACTTGGATTCTCTGGGTCTCTAATGTGTGGACAGATCTCCTGCACTCTTTTGCACGTGACTCTTAGGGTGACTATTATAAAATAACTCAATAAATTAAGTGTCCTGTATTATTTTCCCTTGTAAACACTGACTACAACACTTGTAAAATGTTGTCATGTCCAGATGGGAGGAGGTAGGGGAAGACTGTGTTGCTTTGGAGGCAGACGTTCATGAATTTGTGCACCTCAGAAGGTGCACTAACTGCTATATTGAGGCATTTACTCTAGGGCCGCCTGTCATAATAGCATAGCCATGCTGAACACCGGATGAACAGGGTACAGTGGGGCCTCACATTCAGTGTGTGTTTTTGAGAACTGGAACTCAGTTCCTTGCAAAGGCCAATAAAGGGTTAAGATGAGACTTCCTTGGGACCCACTGGGAAAATAAATAACTCTGGTGTGTGTGTATACCATGGGGGAACCATGTCAGTCACTTGTGGCACAGTCACGGGGAAGGTGTCGGGGTATCTGGTGCTCCAAATTGTTTATAAGCCAGGCAAAACCAGGCTGTGGGTGCCCTGGAATTGCGCAGAAGCTACCGATGTGGACATTACCGCTCCGCCCTCTGTAACGTCCCAGCTGAGGATATTCTTCGGTCTCATATTCAGACGCTGCAGCCCAGCAGCCAGGACCACACTGAGATGTGAAACCCGAGGTCTGAGAGGTGTCCCGCACAGGATGTGCCTCGCTGGACACACAGGCACCCACATCTCAGATGCAGTGAGGCCGCCCACCCTCTGCCCATTCCTGAGCCAGCCACGTTGGTGAGCCAAGATTTCCCAATGGGTCCTCAGCCGACAGGCAGGACCTGATGTGGAAGCAGCTCCAGACTTGCTGGCCCCTAGGAGATTACACAAAACCGGCCCAACCTGGACTGCCACGGCCTGTGGGAGGCACAAAGGCTCCACTGCCGGTCAGGCAGCAGACATGCGCCTGCGACCATGGGTCTGGGGCAAAGCCCACTCCCCACGCCCTGCACCTGCGTGTGTCCTGTGCCAACAGCAAGAGGCTCTGGAGGACACAACTGCTGGATCCCAGCCCTTCTGTGCTCCCTTTAATTTCATTTCTTGCCTTCTTGCCGGGCAGGAAATTAAATACTCATGTAGCAGGACAGTGCGGACACATCCATAAAAGAGGCCAAGATAAAACACAACTCCCATAAACAGGGATTTTATTAAACTACCTGTTACATAAAAGCACATATAAATGGACCTTTAAATAATTCAGTTCATCTTCAACAAATTTATATAGAAACATATTTACAATTCCCCACTGTATACTTAAATTATTTTCCCATGCTTACTACCAATAAAAGGTAATAGAATGATCACCTGCTCGCACAGATGCATGCAGCCGTCACCGGGCCAGGACACCACTGCCCGGTGACTCGGCTGGCCTCACAGCACTAGCCACCCTGTGAGGCTTCCTCCTGAGCTGCCCCGGGGCAGCCTCTGCTTTAGGGAGGCCGATACTGGCCCCACTGAGAAGCTGGCCCTGGGAAGAGATGGGGCCTCGGGCTAGAAGCACTCCTGGAGATCAGTAAGGAGGCTGTGCCCCTGGGTGTGGACTGTGAGACAGATGCTGAGGGACAGGAGGACCTGCCACATTGCATCAGGTCATGTCAGGTCCCTCCTAGAATCCCTGAGCCCTTTGCCATCCCCAATCTACAAGCTTGTGACCCCTCCCAGTCATTCCCTACCCTCGCTTGGGCCCTGTGTTCAGGACGTTTCCATCTACCTGGACAGAAATGTCTTGGAGACCACGAGAATCTGCTCAGGATTCCCACATTTGTGCCCGTCCAGAACTGCTTTTCACAAGAGGCTGTGGCAGGGTCTTGCTCTTCAACCCCAGGGCTTGCTCTAGTGCTTCTGATGAAAGGCACTGTTTTCTGGCGGAAGGCTGTGACACGGGGATCTGCTGTGAGTGCCTGCCTTTGCTTCTGTCCACCCCAAGCGAAGGAGGGGCAACTTGTGAAAAGCAGAAACATTTCTCTCTCATTTCCCACATCTCAGGGAGAGGTAGTGGAACAGGCGCTGAGTAGAAATTGGGCTCTCTTTGAATGAAGCCTGATTTTCTTTTCTCAAAAAAACTTTCCTGAAGATAAATTCTTCTGGAATCAATTTCAACATTTGGCCTGCTTAAAACAAAACAAAACAAAACAAAACAAAACAAAACAAAACAAAACAAGCTGGTCTGGATTTCCTCGGGATTTGAAGACCGAGGAAGCAATGAGAACACTGAGAAGTGTCACAGAGAGGAGGAGATGGATGCTGTAGGGGAGGGAAAGCCCCTCAGGGCTCCGGGTGACATCAAGGAAGGGACAGCGTGGGAAGCCGAGGGAAGGCAGGGCAAAGGAGGCCAGGGAAAGAGGGTTGGCTCTCCTGTCACCGCAGCCAACACGCATCACAGCAGCCTTCATCGGATTTTAGGACAGACACGTAACGGCGGAGACAGCACAGGAAAGGCTGAGAGCCCCCGATGTCCTCCCATAGCACCTGGACACGGCGGGGATCCCGTACACATTTGCAGGGGAGTTCCCCACAGCCACAGGCTCCCCTCACCTCCGGGCTAAGACCCAGGGCGCCAAAACACACAGGAGGGTCAGCCTTCTGTCTGCTTGAGTCTGATGGCCTCTCCATTCCCACACAAACCCTCACCCAGTCACTCAAGGAGCCGTGAGCCAGTCTTCAAGGAACTAGGACCAACCCAGCAACCTAAAGGCCCGGCCCCAGGCCCGTGGTGTGATGTGCAGGCAGGTGGGCTCCTGAGGCCAGGGAACTCCGGAAGATACAAATATCTTTGTAACAAGGACACTCTTTGCTTGGGAGTCATTTCACTTTGTTACAGGAACCGACCAGAACATTTTATTTTCCTAATACAGTATTAAAAAATAAGTCTTTGGCCAGGCATGGTGGCACATGCCTGTAATCCCAGCATTCATGAGGCTGTGGCAGGAGGATCACCACGTGGTCAAGGCCAGCTTGGGTTACATAGTGAGTTCAAGGCCAGCCTGAACTGGGCTACATAGCGAGACCCTGTCTCAAAAAACAAGGCAAGACAAAACAAAACAAGTCTTCGATTTACAGAGACTGGCCAGAAAAAAATAAACTTTTTTTCACTCGTTACATAGTGTCTTCTTTGCCCTTGCTCGTGGACTTTGGCTCTGCAGGAAGCGGCCGGACTGGGGTCTGGGTGCCCTCGCATCCAGACTGCCTCGGTGGCAGGACCTTCAGCGACATCTGTCACCGGTGGCCTCTTTTAAGTGCTGGCCCAGGGTGGCCTGGGCTGTGTCCCCTCACTTCCACAGGGGCTCCAGGATTCGCCCCAGCGCGGTGCGTGCTGGGCCGTGCTGTCTGGGGGCAACCCGCTCCCCGGCCCTGCTCCTCGAGGGGGCTTCGGCAACAGCGCCAGGCCCCTCGCCTGCCTCAGAGCCCCTCCTGGGGCCCTTGGCGCTGCTGGTGCGCCGTAGGTTGCTGCCGTCCGCGTCCTCGGGGCCGCCCTTGGCACGCAGCTGCCGCTGGGAGGCCGTGCGCGTGAGGCCCGGGCCCCGGGGTGCGGGCTCAGGGCGCACGCAGCGCGATGCCGAGGCCAGCGTGTTCCGGGCGAAGCTGGGGACGCCGGGGGCGGCGGGGGGCCGGGGCTTGTCCTCGGGGCTCTGGGCCTCTTCAGGCTTCGGTCGGGGCACCGCCCGCAGGGGCTTGGCGCTGGGTTTCCTTACCGAGCCCTTGGGCTGCAGGGGGCTCTCCTTCCCCGGCCGTGCGTTGCCGCCTCCCCGGGGTGCCCGCTGCTCCTCGGACCCCGCGTCCGGGGTCCCCTTTTGCGAGCTGCTGCGGGCAGGGGCTGCCTCCCGAGGCGGGTTCCGCGCCGGTGGCGGCTCCGGGGCCTTCCCGGGCCTCGCGCCACGGCCGCCCTTGGCGAGCGGCACCACCTTGCGCAGGCCCTGGCTCTCCGACGCCGTCAGCGTCCGCACCGGCCTGGGCTCGGTGCCCTGGCCCCGCCGCCCGCTGCCCGGCCGCTCTCGGCCAGAGCCGCGCCTGGGCGCCGGGGCCTCCTTGCCTGGGGCCGGCCTGTCCCGGGCGCGGCTACCCTTGCTGCTGGGCTCACTGGGCGCCGAGTCGGGCGCAGGGGCCTCCGTGCTGGGGCCGGTAGCCGGCTTAGGGGAGACCGGGCTGCTCCCCTCCGCCTCCAGCAGGGCCCCATCCCCGTCCCCCTGCCGCCCGGGCTCCGTGCCCTCGGAGTAGTCCAGCGTCAGCGAGCAGTCGGTGGCGTCGGAGACACTAAGAGGGTCCCCACGCTCCAGGCCGCCGCTCCCCGAAGGCCCCGAGGCCTGGCTGCCTGGCTCGTGGGGCACTGCCGCCTCTGTGTCTGGGGCCGGGCTGGGAGCCTCCCAGGGGCCCCTGTCAGCAGCTGTCCCACTGTCGATGCTGGCGCTTGGGGACCGCGGGCTCCCAGGCCCAGGGATGACGTCGTTTGGGGTAGCCGGGGTAGCCTGTGCTGGCTCCTGCGGGCCCTTGGGGTCCCCCAGGCTGAACCGGGCCAACCCGGTCACCAGCTCATGTTCCTTAACGCCCAGAGCCAGCGATGGGAGCGGGGGGCTCCCCCTAGCCCCCAGGCCCTCCGGCTCACTGCATCGCTTCTGGAGGCCACCAGCCCGATGCCATGCTCGGGGGACTGCACCCGTCTGCTCCTCTGCCTGGGGCATGTCGGAGGCCTTCAGAGGTCCGTGTGGCGAGGCGGGGTGGCAGTCCCCGGTGACCGCGGGCTGCATACTGGCAAGCGTGGGCCTTGCCCCGTGTGGCGAGGCGGGGTGGCAGTCCCCAGCGACCGCGGGCTGCATACTGGCAAGCGTGGGCCTTGCCAGCCGCCGGCCTCGGCCAGGCAGAGTATTGAACTTGGGCTCCTCCAGTCCACCGGTGGCGCTCTCCAGGAAGGACAGCAGCTCGCGGTCCGCAGAGAAACCCAGCGAGTGGCGGGAACGCCGTGTGTTGGGGGGCCGGGCAGAAGGACTGTTGGGCCTGGGGTGCAAGAAAAGGGCCAGGTCCTCGGTGCCCTTGTTGGTCAGCAGTTGCATGTCCGTCTCGCTGCTGCTGCGGATGAAGCCCCCAAGCTCCCCGGCAGCCCAGGAATGCTGCTTCTCTTCCAGGGCTCTCAGCCGTTGTAGCTGCCTGGACTCCTGCACCTCCCGCTCCTGGTTGTCCTAGAAGGGGTGGAGACAGCGAAGCTGCATGAGACATGGGAAAGAGGGGTGCAATGACAGGACCACCTACCTGAGCCACAAGTGCATGGCAGAGGGTCAGGGTGGGGTGGGGTCCCCACACTGAGCAACACACAGGCGCAGGAAGGGGCGCCCTCGCAAGGAGACGTGAGAATCCGACAGGAGGGATGCGCTTGGCCTGGCCCCAGCAATCTGTCCACAGCTCTCATGTAATGCTGGGCCCAACTCCCAGGTTCCATCGACCTCCCTCCGTCCCTTCCGTGAGGGCCCGGATTCCATACATGCCTGCGACCTCCACGCCAAGGAAGCTGACTCAGCCCTTGCACGGAGAAGCATGGTGGGAAGACACCCTGGGAAGCCCTGGGCAGGGGGATGCAGAGAGGAGGAAAGAATCTCAGGGGCTCAAAGGCTGCCGCTACCACCGCAGATCTGTGTCACATGAATGTGGTCACAGGCACACACCTGCACACACACACACACACACACACTCATGCAGTCACACCCAGCATATTCTACTGAACAATGCCTCAGATATATAAATGTATGCCCAAGAAATGAAGCGATGCCTTTGAATTCTGTTTTCTGACTGCTCACTGGTTAAAAAAAAAAAAAATCACAGGTGCCTTGGTGGCCCTGCCAGTTACACCTTGTAGCAGAAGGTTCTGTCCCTTGCACCCTGCCCTGCCCCCACGGAGGGGATTCGAAAGAGGAACAGGTGTGCTTTCCAAACTCTGGCCTTCACCTGGCTGCCAAAGCAGCCCTTTGCAGCAAAACCGAGCCAGTGCAAACTCATTCCACCTGCCTGCGTGATTTAATACGCAGCTGTCCCTCAGAATCTGCAGGGAATGGGTCCCAGGGCCCCCTTGGATGCCAAATTTGGAGGATGCTCCAGCCCTTCATGCAAAATGATGAGATATTTGCATAACCTATGCATGGCCTCACATGTACTTTAAATCATCTCTGGATTGCATACAGGTCCTATGTAATGTGAGTGCTATGTAAATAGCTGCTACTCTGTATTGTTCAGGGAATAATGACAAAAACAGTCCGCACGTATTCAGGACAGATGTAGTCTGATGAATGTATTTTCAGTGTGTGGTTGGTTGAATCTGTAGACGTGGAACTGTGGAACTGTGGATACTGTGAGCTAGCTGCATTTGTATCACAAATCACAGATCTCTTTTGGGTTGCGAGATCGTATAATCATGTAATTACATGGATCTCATAACCCAAATCTGTTGTTGTGAGCAGTTTTTATGTGAAAATCAGTTTTCTCCTACAGTGGACTTTCCAGTTTCTGTGAGCCTCTGGCCAAGGACTCTTGGCTCCTATAGCGGAACCTCCCCAGGGGTCCCAGGCCTCTCATGCCTTGTTGCAAGGCTGCCCATGACCTGGGGGAGGGGCCAGGTACAAGGTCCTGGCTGTCGGGACAGCTGGGCTGGCAGTGACACGCAGGTGGCTTCCTAGGCCTCAGGGCCTCAGAATGGGCCCACTGGCCCCTGCCACCCACGTGGCCTCCCACAGCTGAGCTCACTGCTTGGACAGAGGCGCATGAACGTGGCCACAGGCTGAGCTCTTTTTCTTAGCTGGATAGAAAGGGAGGGGCTGGGAACAGAAAGCGACTCTGGGCTTGGGAGAAACGTGACCCGGCCCTCCCAGAACTTCAGCTGCGGACTCATCTGTGTTTAAAATGCAGGGGAAGAGTGGAAGCCCTGGCAGTAAATAAGCAAACAAATAACAGGCAAGATGTGACTCAGAAGCACCTGGGTCCTCATCACCCACTGAAATGACGGGTGTGAACAGCTATTTTGTATTTGACAGACAAATGTCTGAATTGCTCAGCCAGGTAACCCAGACAACTTTCAACTCAGGGAACCCTGACACAGTTGCTGGAAGGCAGGGGGTACAGCGGCCACACTTAGCTCAGTGGCAGCAGCCTGCCCAGGCCACGTTGGCCGAGGCCAGCAGGGCCCCAGGGTGCTGACACCATGGCAGTGATCTGGCACTGGAAACAGGTGACAGGGAAGGGCTTTTCCAGTCACCCTCCTGCAACGAAAGTCTCCCGCAAAGTGGGAAACTTCTACAGAGGGGATCTATGGGCAGGCCCTGGAAGTGACTTTGAATACTGTGACTCTTACCAGGAACGAAGCCTGCCATCAAGATGCTTCCAGGCCATTGCCGTGCGTGTCGTGGTCAGCATGGAAGGGACAGAGGCAGCCCAGGCTCTGGGCATTAAGGAGTGGCCAGCAGGGACGAGGACCCGCCTCCCGGTGTCCCTGCAGGCTAAGGCAGGCCGGGAGGGTTTTTCAGGCACAGGCAGGGGTCTGGGTCTCAGGGAGAAACCTAAACCTCCTCAGGCCTCGGAAAGCTGCCAGCCTTACCTTCACTGCTTTGTTGAACTTGGTACAGAAGTCTCTAAATATCTGCAAGCATTCGTCCAGGGTCATGGTTTCCTTGTCTTCACAGAAAAAATCGATAAGGGTGTGGGCCTCACACTGGAGCTTCTCTTTCCACTGTTCCAGGTCCACCAGCTTTGCTGTGGCAAACTGCAGACAAACAATAGGGGTCCACAGACATGAGCAGCTCTGCCTGGTGCCAGGGAAGACGCACTGCTGGGTGTGGTTCCTGGCCTCAGCAGGGACAGAGCCAAGAAGAAAGTCAACCCGAACAAAACCTCTAGGTGACTGTGTGAGACCTGGAGCCACAGACCAGAACAAGAGGCTGGGTGCAGTGGCGAGCACCTGTAGTTTCAGCTACTCCAGAGGCTGAGGCAGGAGGATTGCTTGAGTCCAGAAAGAATGAGGCCAGCCTGGGCAACATATTAATTAAGAGTGTATTTCAAAAAGCATGAAAGATTTAAGAACTTTAACCTACACTGTGCCACGAACAAAATTTCTACCAGCAATGTCACTGAAAAACACGACCCAGGTATATAGCTGATTTCATTAATATTTGTTCTTTTTTTCTCTTAAGCTGAGTCTCACATGGCCAAAGGTTTCTTTTAGGGTCCCCAAAGTTCACTTGTACTGAGGAGCTGCCCATGCTGCCCTGTTAATTCTAAGAAGCTCTGCTGGGGTCTGGGGCTCCCTAGGATTGAAGCCCTCGTGCCTGGAACTGGTTTGTTTGTCCCAGCCAGCTGGGAAGTTCTGGCAGTAGCTCATGTCTATACCCCTCGGGTGACTGGGTGGACCCTGAAATGCGTTTTATTAAAACTCCGCAGCAGGGTGCAATGGGCCCTATGGTTAGGACTTATCGTCCCATACAAATCCTCTCTCCACTAGTTTTTCCTTATTCTTCCCCAACCCCTGGGTTGGAGGCCTCTGTCAGCAGTGGGGATGGAAGCAGCCTGCTTTTCCCATGAGCGCCCAGGCCCTTCTGGATGGGATCTGCTTGCCCAAGGCCACCAAACACACTGTGCCAATACTGGGGGAGCGGGGGAGGCAGTCCGGTGACAGGCAGGAAGGACCTCACCGCTGCCTCCGGAGACCGCATGGGTGGAGTCGCATTGAGCCTGACACTGCGCTCTTGTTTACTGAGGAAGCAGGAATGCAGGAAATACGTTACCCTATGGAAGAGCATGTGTCATGTTTTTTAAAGAGAGGCTCATATTTGAAAAGTTGTTCGGAGTGAGGGGGTTGGGCCGGCAGTGTGGGAAAGCTGCAGGTCCCATGAGGTGGCCAGCTGCTGTCTGAACACGCTTGGCTGGCCGGCGCAGGACCCAGGGAAATTCCTCTAGGTCTCCCCACCTCCTGTCCCAGCCACTCCCCCAAGGCCCTGCTCATTCTGGAGAGGGCAGGGAACCAAAACTATACAGGAAGCTGGATGCCGGGGAGCTCGACCCTCTGAGTCAGGCGCCCAAGGCAGCGTGGGCCTGGGCACCGAGTCCTCGGTGGAGAAAGATATCCGAGAGGGCGGGGAGAAGCTCTGCTGTCACTGTCCCATGGGGGAAAAGGCGAGCTCCAGCCAAGGACAGCTCAGCTGCAGGCAGGCAAGGACCCAGGCGGAGCCCGGCCCCGCCTTGGAGTCTCCTCTGTGGACTGGAGGGTGGACAGGACCCGGGAGGGAAAGCCTGGCCAGCAGCCTCGGAAAACGAAACACCGAGAAAGAACCACAGGAAGCTCCAGAGGCTAAGAAGCGTCTGCAAAACACACGCCGCTGTCATCTCCCTGCCTGAAACCCTCCAAGGCCCCACTGCTTGGGCGGGGGAGTCCCAGGTTTTCAGACTGACTCTCAGGGACGGACACGAGCCCACATGGGATCATCTTCACCTCATCTACTTAAGTGTAAACCAGGTGGTGCGAGTCTGTAATCCCAGCACTCTGGGAGACTGAGGCAAGAAGACCACAAGATCCAGCCCTGTTGGGGAACATAGTAAGCCTCTGTTTCAAAATCTAAGACAAGGCTGGGGACATAGCTCCATGCAAAGGCTCCGGTGCTGGGAAAAAAAAATAACAAAAGTAGAGGAGAGGAAAGGAGAGCAGAAAATAGGCTGACTTCGTGAGGAGAAAAAGACACAGCCGTGGACAGAGAGATAAAAATGACTGCCAGGCAGCAGGTGTGGTGGTGCACACCTATAATCCCAGCACTCAGGAGGCTGAGGCAGGAGAATCATTGAGAGTTCCAGGCAGCCTGGACTACATGGTGAGACCCTGTCTCAAAAACAAACAAACAAACAAACAAAAACTACCAGGGCTGGAGGTGTGGCTCAGTGGTACAGAAATACCTCTAGGTGCCATCCCCAGTATTAAAAGAAAAAACAAAAACACAGAACACAACACTACTGGAAAGAAGAGTTTAAAGGATTAAACTCGCTTTTGAAGACTGGCCTAGAGACGAGAAGGGAGAATCACTCTTCAGCCTAAACCTTTCTGTGCTAAGATTTAATATTAAATAAGAGCTGGGGATGTGGCTTGGTGGTGGAGCATGCGCTTAGCATGTAAGAGTTCAATCCCCACCAATGCAAGAAACAAAATTAGTGTAAGATATCCACCAGGCATGGTGTGTGCACCTATAATCCCAGAATTTGGGAAGCTGAGGCAGGAGGACTGCTGCGAGTTTAAGGCCAACCTGGGCCACGCAAGGGAATTCAAGGCCAGCCTGTGCAAGACCTCGTATGTGTGGGGAAGATATTAATACTTAAGAATTTGGGAGAATGAAGCAGCCAGAATCTCCATCTTATTTATTTTAAAGTTTGTGGTCGGTGCTGGAAGCTGGGGCCTCAGCCATGCTAACCACGTGCCCTACCACAGAGCCACGCCCCCTGCCTCGCAAGGAGAACCTTAGTCTTGATGCGTGATGGTCCTTATTTGTGAATTTCTGAATGTGTTTTGTACATCTGGTTATGCCTGACTACTGTTTCATGCTTTTGTGGTGCTGGTGATGGCGACACTATCTGCTTTATTACTGCACATTAAGAAAAATGTACACACCTGAAGGCCTGGTGTGGTACAGCATGCCTGTAACCCCGGCACCCAGGAGGCTGAGGTAGGAAGATCGCTGTGAATTTGAGTCCAGCCTGGTCTATTGTGAGTTCAAGGTCAGCCTGAACTACATAGAGAGCCCCTGTCTCAAAAAATCAACCAAGCAAGACAACACACAAATAAAAAAACGTGTGTATCTGAAAGGGAAAATCAGCTTGGTTGTATGTGAAAGCAAATACAGAGCACGTGTTTAATAATAAAACTAAGCAAAGCCAAACAAAACCTAGTGTTTGCAGACGTGGGCTGAACTCCTAACATTTCAAAGGCGGCTCAGCTCAGGAGCACGGTGTTCCTGCCCAATGCCAAGCGCGGCCTGTCACTCAGATTCCACCTCGGGGAACCCTGAGAGCTGCCTGCATTTTAGGTGGCACTCCTCATCCCAGAGGGCGATGGCGGCACTTTTCCTTTTTGAAAATAAGGGAGATAAAAAGAGCTCGTCAGGCTGCGATGAGTGAGTCACCATGAGCCCTCGCAAACACCACGGCCCCCTGCTGTCTGCTGCCGAGGCGCCTGGCACGCCCAGTGGGGCTGATGTATTCGGGTGCTGATCGCATGTGTGTTCTGCTCTCATGGGAAACCGAGCCAAACACGCCTCGCCCTCCCACACACAGTGAGGAAGAAGAGCCCAGGTCCTACAGTGATGATTCCACAAACCACGTTCTGCCATATAAAAGTCTGACTGCTTTAAAAGCGTAACTTAGGCCTCGGCCAAGTGGAAGTGGCCTAAACTGATGAAGGACACAGAACAAGGGCCCCGCTGCAGAAATGAAGAGTGACAGGCAGGAGCCCCGCCCCTAAGCAGAGACCTTGGGTTTAAACCGTGAGCGATATCAGAGCCTAGTGGGGCTCCGGTGCGGAGGGTTTGTGTGCTGGCGCCTTGTAGACCTGCCTTGCCCCACAGAGCTGAGGCCTGGCTGGAGCCGGGCCGGGCCGGGGCAGAGATCAGAGGGGCCACTGCGGTCACCTACGCACCTGAAGGAAATCTGCCATCTGCTGATACAGCTCCCCATCCCGCTTTATGTTTTCCTCCAGTGATTTTGTCCTGAGCGTCAGCGACTTTAGCTCTGCCTCCGTGTTATCCAGAGATAATCTAGAAGAAAGAAGAGAGTGGGCAGCTGGAGAAGGACACCGGATTTCCTGTGGGGACATCACTGGAGACCTGTCTCTGGCCGGCCCTGGAAACCGAAGGGAGCCGCACAGCCCTGCCTGCCTCCCCAGCGTGTGCATGGTGGGTTTCCATCTGGTGGCGGTTGTTGTTTAAGGCGACTGTTTCCTAAAAACACAAGCTGTCACGCGTGCGTGCTGTCTGTTCCCGAGGACAAGAGAACCAGAGCCTCGGGGCTCAGGAAGCTTCTGGTGAGCTGCAGCTGCGCACCTTTGCAATGCGCACTGGAAAGACAAAGCCGCAGGACCCGGGAGGCCCAGGCCGCTCAGAGCCACTGAGCAGATTTCCAGAGGTTCCACTGAGCCCCGCGCTTCACGGGAACTGAAACACAGTGGCTGAGTCCGAGCCACAGGGCAGTGCTGCGTGGTGCTTTGGTTTCAAGATAAGCAGATGGCCCGTGAATGACAGCAAAGCAAGCAGGTGACGCTAAACTCCAGGTGGAACCCGTACAGCAGGATGCAGCACGCTCCCACTGTTGGCGCTAATTCTTCCTGTGAAGGCGGGTTTCCACCTCTGTGGGCCGTCAGACCCCTCCGAGAGCTGCCTGTGGATCTTACTTTCCGTTTCTAATACACAAACCTTTCTGAAAAAGGAGTTTCCCAAGGTAGTATCTAGCAAAACTTCTGATGCAACTCTGACTGGAAATACCAGTTTAAAAATGTAATGCTCCAGAGTGGTGGTGCACGCCTGTAACTCCACCTATATGGGAGGCTGAGGCAGGAGGATCACAAGTTGGAGCCCAGCCCGGGCAACTTCATGAGACCTTGCCTCAAAGTAAAATTTTAAACCAGGCATGGTGGTGCACCCTGTAATCCCAGCACTCAGGAGGCTGAGGCAGGAGGATTTGCTGTGAATTTGAGGCCAGACTAAGCTGCACAGTGAAACTGTATCTCAAAAAGATTAAATAAACAAACAAATAAATAAAAGGACTGGGAAATGTATCTCAATAGCAAGCCTAAGGCCCTGGGTTCAATCCCAGTATGAGGGAGGGTATTATAGTAATTTCTTATAGAGCTCTTAGATACATCTATTCTATCAGAGTAAAAATATTCCCACGTGTGTTTCTCTTAATGGTTCAAAAACAAAAGTTTGTGTCATATAAACTGTCTGTTTTTTCTGGAGAATAATGCAGTGACCTGTGAACATGAGTTAGGAAGTGTTCCCACCTTTGCACCAATAATCCCACTTTGGGACAGGTGTAATCTGTGGTTAGATGTCCACAAGTCAGTAAGTGACACGCCAACCAGTGACAGGGCCAGAGCTCTGGCTCATCTGTGGCCACGCACAGGGCTCACAGCTGTCACTGCTGGCTGTAGTCACTCACATAATTAGTACATGACAGAGCTGGGCATGGTGCTGCCTGCTGTAGTCCTGGCCACTTGGGAGGCTGAGGCAGGAGGATGGCCTGAACCTAGGAATTGGCAACCAGCCTGGGAAACACAGCGGGACCCTGGCCTGAAAAACAAGTTCATGACACGAAGCAGGCTCATGATGCAATGGTGAGCTGACCCACATGGCGAGAGGCAGCCTGAGATCAGCTGAGGCAACAGTGATTATGGAATGAAGACTGGCGAATGCTACATACAAATCGGGACTTTTTTTTTCCTTCTAGAAGAACTGGTTCTTTGAAACGTTCACCTTGAGATGTGTGGTATGCGTCATAAGTTGAAAAACACAGAACTCAAAGTAGTACACATGCACAGGCTGTAACTCTATTAAAGTATGCATCGCTGCAAGGATTAGAAGTGTATTAGGATGATGTAATTAGAGCGTTCTGTTTGGTAGGCACTTTCTCGGTAAAGCGCAGTGACTAATTTAAAATCAAATCCTTTCACAGCTCTTGGTACGGTTCCAACCCTTTTAATGCAATAAAAAATAAATGTACCATGTTAGATTCTACAAGGAAACACTGACGGATGGCCCAAAAGCCTGACTGATCTAGACCAACTACTGAGCTAATAAACTGGGTGTTTGAATTCTATCTTCTGGGTGTGGAGGGATTTGAAGTTCTTAATCTGAATTTTTTTTTTACACTGATGAGATTCATTAAGATAGACTAAAATGGTTCTTAGTACTGTTTTTAAACATAAACTTTTCCAAACCCCATGTTCCAGAGGCCCCCCCCACACACACACATGTGTGCCTCTTACGAAAGTGAAAAGAAAGCCTCACGGTCCACATGACAATACTTTTTTACATTTCAAATTTGAATCGAGGTTGTCACTACTCAGCAGTTCTCACAGGAAGGTTTAGTTAACCACGGGATTCTCACAACACACTTCTGCCTTCCTCGCTTACCTGGAAGCCTCCTGAACGTGACACAACTTTCCAGAAAAGTGTAGAAGGATGGCATCTTTCTTCTGGGCTTCCTGGAACAAAAACAGAATTTTCTCTCACCGGATGGACAAAACTGGAAGGACATAATTTTCTTAGGGCTTAAAGGAATCTTTATGGTCGTTGCTTATTTTCCGGCTTGCTGCATTCACAGTAATTCAATAAGACATGAATTCTGATATTCTCAGTAAGATTTACCAGAATACCTTTACTCCCAAAACACGTTCCAGTTCCCAGGGCAGTGGATTGTGGCATGAAATACAACTCGAGTGCATTGAAACTCCTCGGAAAGAGGGGGCAGCTGAGCTGGGCCCATCGTCTCTAAGAGACTCCAGTACACTCGCCTGGACACCGCCCATACCTCCGAGAATGCCTTGACATGACTGACATACCATCGGCTGTTAAACCAGTTTCAAACCGAGTTTACCCAGGAGGAACGCAAGTCGTGGCGGGGTCTGGATTCTTCCTCTATTGGCTTGGGGTGGAGGGATGACACTCAGATGTCCCCATGGGGCAGGGCCAAGTTACACAGAACAACTGGACCTAAAAGAGCTTGGCCAGAACATGACCTGTAACCCACGCTGGATAAGGGACACTGTGCTTTCCTTTAATGCTTGGAAAATTTTCAGTCAAGCACCGAGGACCTGGGGTCCTCATGCAGGAAGCCCTGGGTTTGATCTCATTGCTCCCAAAAGCAAACCAAACCAAAGCCAAAAAGGAGTCTGGACTAAGGTAGAGATGGCCCTTTGTGTTCGGGGACACAGCAGCCGTATGAATTATTCTCAGAGCGCTTACTACCGTGCCCAACCCAGATCCAAGCACGTTATGCGTCTATCTCCTCCAGTCCTCTCAGTGGCCCAATTTTGAGGTAGTTACCACCACCTCCACCCCCACATGAAGAAACTGAGGGTCTTAAGGTTTCTGTAACTTGTCTAAGGAAGTACAGCTAACACAGGACCGTCAGCCTCTCCCCACTCTGCCCATGCTGGAGGTCACACGTGACAAACGCACACAACTGGCTTCCCCCCCAGCCCACAGCCGGGTCTCTCATGGGTGTCTGAACAAGGGCATTCAAGCAAGAGACGCAAGTGACGACAGCTGCTGAGGAGGTTTCATCGCAACATTAAATAAAAGGTAGCTGACTGATTCCCCTCCCCCACCCTGAGCATCTAGCTACTCTGGTGTTAAAAAGCCCCTTTGAATAGGAAGCCAGAGTAGCTCAGTGGTAGAGCACTGGCCCCGTATGTGCAAGGCCCTGGTTCCATCCACACACACACAATCGAGGATTGGGTCAGGTCCTACAGCCTGCAATGGCTTAATACCAGCAAGGCACGTT
This sequence comes from Dolichotis patagonum, assembly GCA_004027295.1. Lineage (NCBI taxonomy): Eukaryota > Metazoa > Chordata > Mammalia > Rodentia > Caviidae > Dolichotis > Dolichotis patagonum. The sequence goes on from PVJX010008934.1 coordinate 21,947, forward strand.
ACTACATAGTTCACAAAGAAAAGGTGATCTCTCTGCACATGACCAGTACACATCTGCAGTGCGTCAAGACCCCTCCTCCACTTCCCTTTCTCAGCAAATACAGCGACTCCCACCCGGACCTCTCCCTCTTCCCAGTGCTCGCTCCACACGAACCCAGCCTCCGCAGTGCTTTATTTCCCTTAAACTGAGAAACCCAGCCAAGTCCTTACACAGTGCACAGACTTCTGCTGGTTCCCAATCGCTAAAGCACGAAAACCACATTACCCGCCTCTGGCATCTGAATCTCTGCAACAGGCAACAGGTTGGCCTGCCTCCCTGGCCCCATTCCCCACCCCAGCCCAGCCCTGGACCTGGGTGCAGGTAACCGTGGGATCTGCAAAGAAACCTGCTGCAAACAGAACCTCCTCAGTGCTCACCAGGCCTGGGCGACTCATAACCATCCCCTCTGCATTAACCGCGTCCACCTACCTGAGCAACGAAATGCAGCAGGTTCATCCCAGGTTTGTTTGCTTTTGTGTCTGCCAATTTGAGCAGTGAAGACAGTTTAAATCCTACCGCGTTGCCAGCATACCCTCCCTAAGGAAGACAGAGCAGAAGAAAGAAATATATGATGCCTTCGGACAAGGACAGAGCGGACAACACAGCTCTTTAAATCGTTGTGGAATTTCCTTACCGCATTCATGATATTCCCAGCCTGGAGCACCAAGTGCAGGATTGAATGCAGAGCCTCACACGACATCAGCTCTGTCAAAGAGAAGACAGTGCCCTTCCAGAAGCTCCGCCACACCCGGGCAGGTGGCACATCCTGCCTGGACACATGGTGACCCCGCGCTGTGCACGGAGACTGAAAGCAAGCTAAGCAGTGCATTCTACAGGGTTGGAAGTGGGTCGCTGGCCACCGGCCTGTCGTCCTGCCCCGGTATTGACCCGGGGATCCAACACGCAGGCTGGTTAAACATTGCACACTGGTTCCGTAATGAAAGTGTTCAGGGAGTGGAAAACACAAAAGCCTGATGAAAGGCAGCACCGTGTGTTCCAGGGGTTCACTTTTTACTCCCCAGTCGTTATTTCTGTATTTCTCTCCCTTCTGTATCTGCTCCCTTCTGAGACTGCACTCAACGCAATAGGAAAATGACTCCCAGGCAACATTTTGCTTAGCCCGAGAGCTATGAAGAGATAGAATATAAACAGCCTGGAATGATATGTAAATAACTCACCAAGCACAGACCATGGGGCTGCCATCCGGAACCTCTTTGCATTTTATTCAAAGCTACACGTTTCACTTGGGTTCCCTAGCAGCTTTCAAAAGGAACTTCTCACTACACTATTTTGCTAAGTGATTCTTTGCTAACGTCTAGTTAATGCACATTTATATAAAGAAACACAGTTCAAGTTTGTAAATTTACTTGAAAAGCAAAGAAAAAGTTTAGTTATTAAAATTATACTACAGATAAATAACAAAGTGTTAGCAATGATAGCTTCACGTTATTACTCGCCAGTAAGTCTGTTATTATATTTAAAAAAATATGTGAAGCAGGCATGATGGTATATACCTCCCACTGCAGCTACTTGGGAGGCTGAGGCAGGAGGATCACAAGGTCAAGGGGAACTTGGGGAACTCAGCAAGATCCTATGTCTCAAAATTAAAAACAAAACAAAACAAAACAAAACAAAAAAATAGGCTGGGGATGTAGCTCAGTGGCAGAGCACGCCTGGGTTCAAGCCTCAGTATGGGGGAAAAACGGCATTCTGATGGCTGCCTGCATTTCGTTATCTAAGAAGGCCAGCTTGGGAAGGTTAGCAGATAAGGATGGTTTCCTTCATGCTCACAATGTGCATTGCTCAACAGGCGCGCATACTTCTTCCCTTACTCTTTGAACAGGAAGCGAAATCCTCCCAAAGTTGCCGCAACGGCCTTGGAATGCTGGACAACCCAGCCAGACACTGCGACGTGGCCTCCATATTGCAGTGAAGAACGTGGTGGGGCAAAGAGAACAAGTCTCTCGGTGCTGGCCAGAGCAACCAAGCGGGAAAAGCAAACTGAGGAAAAGAGCTCTATAAACTGGCTGGACATCCGGCCACAGCCAGGAAGTGTCAGGTGGGTGCCAACAGAGCTGTGGGCCCAGGGAGGGCAGAGAAGGAGCCCGAGTTCCCGGCAATGCAGCCAGGAGCCAAGGCCCCCGGCCTGCCCATCCTGAGAGGACAGCGGCTCCGAGCGTGGCCGGGCTGCGCAGTGACTCGGAGCCCCGTGAAAAGGACCCACTTGTTCTCTTGAGCCCAAACGGCTCTGTCCATGCAGATGTTGGACTATGGAGGAGGCGAAGGTGGGAGAGGATGGCACAGGACAGGAGCCCTGGCCGGCAGGAGTCGCATGGTCACAGCATCATCCCACTGGGCCCCGAGAAGGAGGAGGTCTACTTCTGGGGAAGCCAGGGCAGCCACCAACAGTCAGGCTTTGTGCAGCTCCAGGACACCATGCACACGCGACATGCGCGCACACACACACACACACACACACACACGCTACATACCACACAGGCCACACCTCACCCGTGTGCCACACAGAGCGCTAACCGAGAAGAGCAAGTTGCAACGAGCAAGTTTACTCTGGCACCTGAGATGGAAGAAACTTCCTTTCATGGGAATATAAAACGCAAAGTGACATTCAAAAGGAGAAAAACGTGGAAATACACTTTAAATGCAATCCTAGCAATAGCTCGCTTCCCTTTTTAGTTTGTCATAAATGGGGCTTTCCATTCCTGATTTCAGCTGAATTTGAAAAAAACTCCTGCTACCGAAGTGAAGGAGAATGAACTACAGGGAGGACCACGTATTTACTCACCTTTTGTAGCACTTCTTAAAATGGTTATATCGGTGTATAGAGAAGAACAAGCATGTAAAAATTCCTTCTTTAGCACCATGGCTTCGATCCGAAGTAAATAGCTGGAAAATAAAAGGTAAAACTGTAGAATTCAATGTCGGCCTAAAAATCTGACTGTAGAGATGTAGAAGCAGTGGGCTGCCCTTACTTTGGCACCTGAATTAGGTGGTGCATGAAGGAATCCGCCAGCGAGAGCTTGGCCACATCGCCACTGAAGGCCTTTAACTTCTTTACCTAAAAGGCAAAGGGGAAGGGGGTCAAGAAAAAGATTACTCTCGATTAGTTTATTTTAAATGTCCTTTTAGACTCCTTCTAGGAAAACAGGCTCTCGGTGCTAAAGTCAAGTTAATAAAAATGCAGACTTCAGAAAAAACTAAGGGTAGCTTTACTGCTGCCGCCGTTTAAACACTGCTCTGTGGTGCAGAGCTGGTATCTGCGGGGTGGAACCTGGCCCCGGGCTGCTTCTTGGAGCTTCGCCCTCTGCTTGACCAGCCTGAAGGAGAGGAGCTGGTGGCACTGACGCAGAGAGAGGACACCGCATCCCAAACAAACCAGGGAGCCTCAGCCGAGGCACTCAGGACGGCTGCTAAAGGACAGGCTCCGAAGACCCAGTTTCCCCGACATCATAATCCGGGCGTGCAAACAATGTTTGGACAAGGAAGGAAATCAATGGTCACTCCGACATGCTCCCGTGAGTCGTGAGGAAGTGTTCAGATATAAAATACTCAGACTGGGGAAGGTCTAATGCAGAACTGTTTGTACTCCAACTCCACTTCACAAATGACAGTTTACAGAATGGGCCATGTCATACCTGCCTGCATGTCTGTCTCTCTGCTGTGCTGGAGACTGAACTCAGGACCCTGTACAGAAGCAGACGCTCTACCCCTGAGCCATACCCCAGCCTGGATTACTGTACCGAGGTAAGAACTGCCTGCTCTCCAATAGGAAGGTCAAAAGGAAAGTCATTCAGACAACTGGAAGATCAATGTCAGGATTCCCCCTATGATGGAGAGCACCATTCACAACAGCCGAGACAGAACCGGCCTAGGCATCTGTGCATGAATAAATGGATAAAGAAAGCATGGTACATACATGCAGTGGAAAATTACTTGGCCATAAAGCAGACTGAAGTCCTGTCAGCTGAAGAAACATGGAGGAAATCGGATGATATTACATTATGTAAAATAAGCCTGACCCACAGAGACAAAACTCCCATGCTCGCTCTCATGTGAAAGCTAAAAAAAAAAGGGGGGGGGGACTTTAATGTAAAATAGTGACTACTAGTGGCTGCCAAGGGAGGTTGGATTTGATCACTGTGTGTCATGTGCATGTGTTGAAATATTACACTCAATCCCACTAATCTATACAATGTTAATCAAAAGTAAAATAGTAAAAAAAAAAAAAAAACAACAAACCATTTCCACCTACCCCTCCAAAAGGTAAAAGCGTGTACAGCAGCATCCTATTTCTGTCAATTTAAAAAGTAAAGGGTGTGTCCAGCCCCCAGCCGTTCCATACACACACTTACACACAAAGAAAAAAGACTAAAGGGTCCCAGAGGCACTCAGAGACAGGCCTGCAGGTGACAGCTGCTGTCTTCTGTTGCTCATTTATAGTTACCGAAATGCCTGCCACAAACGTGCATTGCTTTTGTTAAAAAAAAAAAAAAAAGAAAGAAAAGAAAAAGAGAAAGAAAAACCGGGTGTGGTGGCACACATCTATAAAATTCTGCCACTCGGCAGGCTGAGGCAGGAGGATTGTTGAGAGTTTGAGACCAGCCTGGGCTACAAAGTGAGTTCACAGCCAGTCTGAACTACATCAGGAGACCCCATTTCAGAAACAAAAAAAACCCCTTTAGACACAAAAATATTCCTTCCTCTGTAGTAAGGGAGAAAAAGGTGGGGGTGGTTCTGACATAGGTATGCAGCCAACAGCTAGCAGGAGGAGTAGAGGCAAAGAGAAAGTTCTCGAAGTACAGTGCAGACCGAATCCCGCCTTCCCCACGCAGAAAACTGCAGCCCGCCAATGGCAAAACCACTTCTGAGGCCACTGTTCGTAGACACTCCGCTGACAGCACTCTTTACAGAAAGCAGCCCTGCACACTGTCAGCAGAGGACGCACACACGGCGCACCTTTGCTGGACTGTGGTCAGCAAACACTGACCCGCTGCCCCTTGTATTTATCAGTGCTGGGGACGGAGCTCAGGGCCTCCTGCATGCTAGGTAAGCGCTCTCCCAGGCAGCTACACCCCCAGCGCAGTACCCATCACATTTTCTGTGTCTTTTTTGAGACAGGGTCTTGCTATGCAGTTCAGGCTGGGCTTAAGCTCACTTTGTAGCCTAGGCTGGTCTCAAATTTGCAACAATCCTCCTGCTTCAGCCTCCTGAGAGTGTTGGGATTATAGGTGTTTGAGACCACGCCCGGCCCTAAGGTTTTTTAATTATTCTTTTTGTGATATTGGGGGATGAACCCAAGAACTCTTATGTTCAAAAATCTGCTAACTGAAATATCTACTTTAATTATTTGAAAATATGAAAGAACAGTGCAAAGTCATACCCTAGTATTAAGTCTGGTTCTTAAGATATTTTCCCCTGCTGTTGTCACAAGGCCTTGCCCATTCAAAGCAAATACCCTTTCACCGTGTCACACTCCCCATCTCTCATTTTAACAAGGGTAAAAAGAAAAAAAAGTTTTAAAACTTTTATTTGCCCCATGGGCAAAGGCCCAGAGTGAATTTACCATGTTTGGGTTCCTAAACGTAGAGGCACCTGGCATCTCTGGTGGAGCTAAAGGCAAATTGGTGCCTTATTTCTGGGCTGAGAATCCCTGGAATGAATTGGCCCCTTCTGAAGCAGAGCAGAACCATTTGCTATATATGGGCAGGGGCACACAAGACTGACTGCACTGCAAGACCCTCTCTGCAGCCACTCAGAGATTCCATGCAGACGGTTCTCCGTTCTACTTCAAAATGAGATTTATGTTAAGAGGGCGAGTGTACCTTCCCAGCAGTAGGCCAGGCAGAGAGAGGTGCGCTAACCCTATAATTAGTATGTATTTCACTGTTACCAAAGAGCCTTTATTAAACTTTACTCAGCATAGTTTTGCTGGCTGAGCTGGGAGATGCCTAATATGACCCCGGCTGTGCCTGGTCTCTGTCCTGGTCATAGGATGGTGCTCCCTGAGACCCTCACCCCCACCCTGGGCAGCCTGTGAGTCACCCATTGGCCTTGGAATGGCAGAACTGCCACAACAAACCCACCTGCGGGGACCCTGGGCCACCCTGCTTCCCTCCAGCAGTGGCAGAAGAAAGGAGGAAGGCAGGAAGAGGAGGTAAAAATGCTCGTGGTAGAGCGTGGCCTTGGCATGTGTGAGGCCCTGGGTTCATTTCTAACACTGCATGTGAGTGCACACATGTACACACACACACACACACACACACACACACACACACACACACACACAGAGTCTGCTCCCACAGAGACCAGGAAATGTTTCACAGCAGCACCAGACAGGAAAGGGCAGGGGGCTGGGGGACTCCTCCTCACCCCCCACCCTGGCGAAGGCCGCTTGGCGGGAGGACAAGGAAACACTAGGGTTCACGCTCCTGGTCGCCTCGGCCCTCCCTGAGGTTAACTACACACGCTGTGGAAGGATGAGCCAACATGCCAGATAGAAGGTTCGACGTGCAGGGCAGAGAAAGTCCTGACAACAAATTGACCTTGGCTTTGGCGGGCTTTGTTAGCCAGGCAGGCAGGAGAGAAAGCGCCGTTTCCGCTCATATTTGCAACGCGCTGATAAGATTACCGGATCCCGGGTGGCGCTCAGTACACCGGTGCCTGGTGACAGCAGAGGTGAGGAGAAGGCGCAGCCCACGACCTCTGCCCTTCCTTTCCCCCTGAGAGGTGGTGGAGCACATCAGAAGGAGCCGCTCGCTCCAGGGTCAAGAGTCACCCGGTTCAAGTCCACCCCGCCTGTCACCGTGCGGGTGACGCCCTGGACCTGTGAGAGCCGCACTTCTTCTCTGTGAAATGAGGAGCATCTTGCAAGGCGGCGGTAAAGAGCAAAGCAGAAAAGCACACAAAATAATCTCAGCAGGCACCGCCTGGCTTCCTGCCTGCCAGGCACTGGGCTAAGCACATCAATGCATTACTGCTGCCTCTCTTTTGCCCTGCCCGGTGCCTGGCGCAGAAGGGCACTCCACAAATGTTAGGTCCTTGCCAGTGCTGGCCAGGGACACAGAAAGATACCCACGGGCTTGGGGACACTCACACACTCACTGGTGTTTTTCTGCCCTGGCCCTGCTTGTGCCCTGCCCTCAGGCTCCAGCCTCCTCTGGAGGCTCCAGGGCAGCCCTGACTCTGGGCAGCACCACGGGTCACCGAGGCTCAACCCTGAGCCCGTCCTTGCAGCGCTGTGTCTGCGACTCCTCCCTGCACAGCACTGACGCGCAGCTGGTTCCGGGAGGGGCGGCCGTTGGGGACAGCTCAGGGCGTTGCTGCCGCAGGAGGCTCCAGGGATGTGGAGGGTGTGGTGGGCTGAGGCCAAGGGCAGACAGGGAAACGAGAAGAGAACAGTGGCGGTGGTGGTGGCCGGGTGGGTGGCAGAGAAGGGGTGTGAGGGGCCCCGCCAGGGCTGCACCTCAGGCAGTGACAGCGTGACAGAGCCTCTGGGACGCACAGCAGGGCTTGGGTGGATTTCCTCATCTGGCCCTCCACATCCTTCCTTTCCAACTACATCCCACGTGCAACTCCAAAAAAGAAAACCAGGGAGGGTATCTACAAAACAGGAAGGTTTGACAGCTCATCTGCTTCGCTGAAAACCCCTTCACTTTTTCTAGTTGCCTCTGAATTTTAAATGTGAAATGAAGGGATTGGGAAAATTGTATTTCCTCTCCCATTGCGGGAGCATGAAGCCAGCAGCCTCCCTGAGGCCTAAGGGGCACTGAGTCAGAGCTTCGCAGAGCGCCTTCCCGTGTGCTATGATTCGATCCTCACTAAACAAAATGATGAGGTCAGTCAGGAGTGGGCATGAAGAGCAGTCCTCGCATGGGAAAGCCCAGGCAGCAATGAGAGTTCATAAGCAAAGAATGCAAAAAAAAAAAAAACCAACAAGAAAAAAAACACCTTCTGTAGTGCTGGAGATGGAACCTACAGCCTTGCAGACACCAGGCAAGCATGGAATCACTGAGCCATATCCCTAACCCGAAAGCAAATAAATCTTTTTATAACTCAAATTAATTAAACCTTACCCATCCCATCAAACATCATAAAACTCCTATTCTTGACCAGAAAAAAAAAAAAAGCAAGATTAAAGACCATTCTGTGTATAAGATACAGGGTAAATTATGGTGGTAGGTATCTTTCCTGTCACACTTTAAGTCCCTTCACGCACATTAATAAATGCCATTTACTAATCTGGGCTTGGGTAAATTACACTTAATTTGCAAACAGGAAAGCTGAGGTGGGAGAAAGCCTCGGGTCCTCAGCTGTGCTGAGATACAACTGGAGCCTCCTGTTACCAGCCCCTGCTGCACTGGGCAGCGAGAATCTAACACGGGTCAGCGTCAAAGCAACAGCATAGCTCTCTCTCTCTCATTATTAACGGCACTGGAATCCCATAAATTACATCTGAGAAAGGGAGTGGGGCGGCAGAGGGAGGAAGCAGCAGCATGTGTGAGGAGGATGGTTTACACGACAAACCATCTTGACCTTTTAGTTACAAAAGTCTTCATTTTTACTTAGGAAATCTTCATTTCACTTCAAAGTTTTGTAAGATTCTATATTGCTTTATTTCAGTATCTATTACTACACGTATGTCAGTAATTTCTTATTGAATTTTTCCTCAAAGATATGTATACAATCATTATTCTGCTTTTCTTTTCGGTACCGGGGCTCGAACTCATGACCTTGAGTTTGCCAAGCAGGCACTTACACCGATGAGTTAAATCCCCGGCCCCCTTCTTTTGCCTTTTTGAGACAGGGTCTCACTATGCAGTTCAGGCTGGCCTTAAGCTCACTTTGTAGCCCAGGCTGGTCTCAAACTTGCAACGATCCTCCCGCCTCAGCCTCCCGAGTGCTGGGATTACAGGCAGGAGCCACCATGCCCTGCTTATCCTGTTCTTCCTTACCAAACTCGTAACCATTCAATACTTTCAGTTCAGTCCACACATAGGCATCTTTATGCTATGCTGCTTTTTTATCTACCACAGCAATTTCCATCTTTCAGTCAGTTAGGCACATACCATGTACTAACAGTTTACCTATCTCTAATTTATATAGCATCTTTATCCAAAAATGGTTCTTTTTTCCCTTTTCTTGTTTCCCCCTGAAGTATACGTAGTGGAGTAGTATAAAATTACCTGGGTTCATCCTAGGCAAAGGTCATATCTAGATGATGGAAAAGAAAACTCAAATTTATTGAGCTCTCATGTGCCAAGAGCCATGAGGGCAGCATTGCTGGGTGTTGCTCACCTTGGCAGCCTAGTGAGCTCAGGGTCACTATCTTCACTTCGCAGGTAAGGAAACGAGAGCTCACAGCAGCTAAGAACCTCACCCGAATTTCTCGTTCGGGTGCAGCTCGCTTTGAACCCAGATTCTGTGGCACCTGAGCCCGGCGCTCTCTACCCGCTTGCTGTTCACTTTGATGGGGAAAATGCTTATCTCCGGGCAGGACAGTGCCTTTCCCCTGGGAGTTGTGACACCCCTAAACACCTAGAGCCTTTAGCATCACCGTGACCCCCGAGCTCACACGCGGCTCACCTCTTCTGATTTGGGCAAAAGCTTTAGAAACTCTCGCAGCGTCTCCGACCCGTACTCCTCACTCTTTCCTTGCTGGATGTCTTCCACGATGCACTGCGGAGACCTTGAAGAGACAGTGAAGCACATTCCGTGTCACATCTGTTGGAGAGCGCCACAAGGGACACAGGCCAGTGGCAATGGAAACAAGCCTCACACTTCCCTCCACCTGCCTTCTTCCCAAGGTGCCCTAGGGCTCACAGCAGCCCCACTGCCTTCACCCAAAGCCCAGAAAACCATCCCTGGGTATCCAACAGCCACCATCCCTGGGGAAAGAAAGACCCCTTTGCTCCCACAGATTCCCCTGCCACCCTCTCCTGGAGGACCTAACAGTTATCAATGCCTGGGTTCAACCTCCCTAGGAGGGGTAACTAAAGATGGATCTAGAATGTCCCTGAGACGATGGCTTGCATGGACACTCTGGCAACTGTCTCACTTCAATCACCCAGACAGACTTGCACGGCAGCCGGTCACAGACACTCGTGGACTCATGAAGCCCGGTGTCTAGGAAGGATCTGACGGTAGGAGGAAGGCCTTTTGCTCTATGAGAAGGTCAATTTCAGCAGGGTCACACCCATAGATTTTTCAGTAGTGACACCTTGGATAAGACTAAGGTTTCAAATATGTGCAAAAACCTTACTTTTTAAATTGCTTAAGAAATATCCCAATGTTCATGTTCCGCTTTGCATCCAGGATGGTAATCTGAAAAGAAATGCAGACACACGAGATTATTAAAGTACAAACAAAAAGAGCTGGAGGGAAGACAAGCATGGGAGCCTAACAAAGCACAATGCTAATTTATAAGAGAAATAATTACCAATTTGTAAATCTGTTGATCAGCAGATATAGCTAATATAGCTTTATGAATATTAAATTATCTCCCCAAACTTTCTGCCATTTCCTTAACTTGGAAACAGATGTGTTAGGGTAGCAGGAATCTTAGGAAATCTGAACTGAGAAGTGTTTCATATATTGCAAATCTGAGCATATTGCAAATTGAGTCCCAACCCTGATTTGCAGACATCAAAGGGCCAATTTTATTATTTTCAGAAACATCATAAAATTCTCCATTTGTTTTTAAAAGTAAAAAGATTTATTTATTGAAAAAGATTACTATATGTCCACTGGTCCTTTTAGAAGGAAATGTCCTACATTTTGTGCATTCTCAATTTTTCCCCGCAGGGCTGGGATAGAACTCATGACAGCCAAGAAGTCTATCACCGACCTATATCCCTAGCCTTTTACTTGGGATTTATAAAGAAAATTCCTGTGCTGTATGTATTTCACCAAGTCTAATACACATAATTTCTTTTCATGATTTAACATCTCTGGAACTAAGAACTGCTGTATCTTACAATATACAGCATCTTTTGACTTAAAGAAATACGGTACAGCTATGTTAATTACTGTCAAAATCCAGATTTGCACTGCAATAGGTTTTAACTGTTCAAAATTAACACTTGGGAGGATTTTATCAGACTCAAAATCGGAATCTTTTGCACTGTTATATGCAAAAGCCATTTCTGTCTTCCGAAGTAAATATCCAGGATGCATGGAGGGGGTAATCACCTAAAACTCCTGTAATGTTTTCTGTTTGTTTTTTGGTAAAGGGAGACTCGCTAAAATAGGAATGTTGTTGTAATGTTCTTCCTTTCCCAATGTACGTGATTCATTGTGAACAAAAGGGAATCAGGTTGCAGACGACACTCCTGATCTCTCGGTTTACTTCTAAGTTTACAGGCAGCAAGGCTGAGAACCAGCGTGAATGTCATTTCCTGGCCATAAGGTTACATTTTTACAGCAGCACGGCTGCCTTCTTTTGAGGACTAATCTTAAACAACGGCATTATTTTACTAACCTAGGGGTTTAGTTCACGTTAACAGAATCACCTGCCAGCCATAAAACAAACCTCCGAGCTGGAAAAGCAGACTCCTTCGTGGACTCCTACCCAGGGGATGCAGCTCAAGTCCAGTGTGAAGGTAGGAGTGAGAAGGAGGGAGAAAGAAAGGAGAAAAGGAAACCTGTCAAACTAACAACCTTTAAAGAGGAAAGCTCACACCAAAAAGTGGCATCTTAATTAGTTAAAACAGAAAGTTATGTTCAAGATTGAAATTCACAAATTAAAAAGCCCTGAGTCTGAACACTCAGCAATCACCTAGTTGCATACATATCTGACAAGCTCCTGCTGCGTTCTCTTCTACCGAGGGAGACACAGCCGATTTCCCCTGGCTGCAGCCCTCCCAGCTCTGGGGCTCTGAACACTTGGCCTAGGTCCACAGCCATTGCTGCTTGGAAAGTGATGGAAATCGCTTATTATCCCCATTTGACAGATGAGGAAACTGAGCCTCAGAGACAGCATTTTATAACCTCCCTAAAGCAGTACTGGAACAGAAGTGCTGTGCTAGTTCCTGTGAGTCTCAGGCTGCCCCTGCCCCGGCCTGGCCCGTCCTCCTCCAGCCTGGAGGAGGGGAACAGAAGCAGACCTGTAGAAAGTGGCCACCCAGCTAGGCACGGTGGCACACTCCTGTAATCTCAGCAGGCAGTACCTGAGTTTGAGTACAGCCTGGGCCACTTGGCAATTTGCTGAGGTGCTGTCTCAAAATTTAAAAAAAAAAAAGTTAAAAAGGGCTAGGGAAGCAGTTTGGTGACAAGACTGTATATTCAATCCCTAGTACAAAAAAAAGAGAAAAAAAAGACAAAAGAAAGAAAGGAGCCATCCACATTGCCTGGCCCAGGCCCCGGTGACCACAGGGCCCTGCAGATCTCTGGGTGGAAGCCACTTTCTCTCCCAGAGCCCAGCCCTCACCACAGGAGGCCACAGTCCACACAGCAGCAGCGCCCTGGTCACTAGACCCTAAGGGAAAACCCGAGCCAGCCAGGACTGAGCCCCTTAGAGCGCAACAGAGCTCCACGCTGAGCCCAAACAATGCGACCAGGACAGCCGAGGACAACCGGGGTGTCCCACACGCTCCCTGCTTCCCTCAGCTCTGCCGGGCGCCTGAGCAGTGTCGGGCTTGATCCTGCCCTATCAAACCCGACCCTTCTGAGCACTGCTGTAAAAGCTGTGTCCAACTCCTGGGAGGAGGGTTCTCACTGCATGTGTCATTTACGCCTGCTTATCTCACTTTGCAAACGCCTTGGCAGTGAATCCAGCTGGGCTCGGGTAGAGGCACCTGGACAGCAGCTGTGTCCAGGCCCATGGGTCACACAGGCCGAGAAGTGGGGGGATCCGAACTGCCCGGAACAGGGACCAGCCAACAGCGCCCGGGAATGAATGCACTGCCGCCCCTCTCCTCCACCAGCTCCCACTGACACAAGGTCCACCCTCCCGGCCATGCAGCAGGGCCTGCGGTCCCTGCAGTCAGGGCTGTATCTGTTGGCAGGACCAGAGGACGCACGGCAGAGCGCATGCCACCACCGGTCCCGCAGGACATGGGGGGACAGGGAGGCGCAAACAGGAGGCTATCGGCTCACACGCCCCACGCACTCAAGGATTTCCCGCTAGACATGCACGGGACCTGGCTCTAAGGACAGGGTCCCAGCAGGGTCGCCAGGCGGCCGGGGCTGGGGCTGTTGTGACGTCCTCTGAGACAGCTCGGGAGCCTCGCTGATCTGCCGGGATGAGGCATAAGGGGCCTCAACCCCCACAAGGGCTCAGCTGGGATCCACAGTGATGCTTCTTGCAGTTTCACAGGACTTCAGCTCACTCAAAATCTGCCCCCCAGGAGGGAGAAGCTCTTTTTAGTTGTGATCAACTGCAAAGGACATTTACCACCATTTTTAAAGGGACGATTCGGTGGGATTAGGCACATTCTCCAGGTCCTGTAACCATCACCACCATCCATCTCCAGAACTTTTTCTTTTTTCTTTTGTTGATACAGGATCTCACTATGCAGTTCTGGGTAGACTCGAAACTCACTATGTAGCCTAGGCTGGCCTCAAACTTACAGAGATCCTCCTGCCTCAGCCTCCCAAGTGTTAGGATTACAGGCGTGAGCCATTATGCCGCCCAGCTTCAGAGCTCTTTCATCTTGCAAAACTGAGCTCTGTACACACTAAGCACCAACCGGCATCTCCCTGCCTCCAGCTCGGGACCACCCCCCTGACTGCTCCCTCTCTGAACATACCCCTTATAAGTAGACTCATACTCTGTCCCTTTGTGACTGGCTTACTTCACTTAGCGCATTGTCTTCCAGGCGGGAGCAACTTTCTAAACCTTGGTTTCAAAATGGCAAGGGGCTCACTTCCCTTCTTAAAGGGACACTAAATACTGGCTATTTTGATCTGAGTTCTAATTCTGAAAAGCAAAAATGTATCTTCCTCTATCAGCTGACGTAGATTTAGCTTTTGGTTTCTCACCTTCTTTTTAGTTTTGGTTGGTTACTGAAAATTGTTCTCCCTCACTCTGAGAGAAAAATAAGGGTCTAATTAAAGTTCCTTTAAAAAAGTAATAATTCAAACCAGGCATGGTGGTGCATACCTGTATTTCCAGCACTCTGGGAGACTGAGGCAGAAGGATCACAAGTTCAAGTCCAGCCTGGGCAACTTAGGGAGACCCTGTCTCAAAATTTAAACACTGAAAAAGGCCTGAGTATATAGTTCAGTGTAAAGACCCTGGGTTCAACCCCCCAGTGTTGCAAAATCATCTGATCAGTCAATCAAGCAATCAATTAATCGATCAGTCAAGTGCTCTATCTAGATGTATGGGTCTGGGTCAGGACCACGCTCCAGAATGTGAAGACAGGCAGGGGATCACAACGCTAGCTGGAAATGATCCCTCCCTTACAGTGTGGGGAAATAAAGTATCGCTTCTCACAGAGCTGGAAAAAGCAGTGGCCCTTCCTTCTACTCTTTCATCCGCTTCCTCTCTCTCCTTCTGGTCCTCTCTGGCCAGCGAGCTACTATAGTAATGTACACGGTCAGTGTCCATCGAGCATCATGCCACGGGTGTCACACGCAATGACAGCAAGCACTTGCTTCAGCATTCACATCTTTTGGGTGAATCCCAGTTTTGACCTCTCGACACCTGGAAGACAGTCCCTGCCTCAGCTCTGTCCTGCTCATTCACCGTTAGTTCCTTTTAAAGGAAACCAAACAGCTAAGCACATACCTGCCCTCAGGAGCTGCTCACATCATACAGGGAGTCACAGACCAAGCTAACGCTGGTGAGAGGGCAGCTGGAGCTCCAGGCCCCTCGGGGTGAGGTCGGCAGACCTGGGGGAAGAGGCGACTCTGAGCGGGGTCCTTTCATTACGATCCCCGGTCAGGCACCTGTGTTGTCCCCAGTGACTTTATGATGGCTTAACTACTGTTGTACCATCGCACCTCTATTCCCTGCAAGCTAATTCTTAGGTAACAAAGACATGAGGGTAGTAATATTTCATAGCCTTGCTTCCTACTACTAAACATTCACGTTTATTACTTTTTGTGTTGTTCTAAACCCAGCCATTCCGCAACCAAAATCTTCCCTATCGTCTGGCGAATTCTTTTTCTGGAATATTGTGGAATGCATCTGTAATGCTTTCTAAGCCCTTTCAAGTAGGCGCCCACCACACACACAGAGCTCACTTCTGTGGGAGGACACTGTTGTCGAGGGGACAATCTGTGTCCTAACACGTTGACACTGCACACTCCCCAGGCCACGTGGGCACAGGTATGGACTATTACTTTCAACCCAGAACTCCACTGACTGCAGAATGAGGTGGAATATTTATTATTCATCTTGGTCAGACTCTACAACTGCTGAGCTAGGACCTCTTCAGAGGTAAATCTATGAGGAAAGAAAATACAGCGTGTACCATATTCTTTTACTGAAAAGAGGGGATCTAATACTTCTGGCTGCTCTGGAGATAACAAGGAGTATTGGGACTGATTCAGAATGACCTCGGTTTTCTGGTGGTGTATGTAGAATGCACTTGAATGGATCCGTCCGAAATCCTTTTAAGCCTGTACAGAAGAGCCGCTAGGAAGTTATCCTGTGATAATCATGGCCACCTTCTTTCCAGTCCTCTGTCTCTCAGAGTAAGTCCTACAAGGCTCAGAAGTGAAGTGAAGAGGGCGAAAGCAAGCCCAGCTGCCCATCAGCAGGTGAGCGGATAGACAGAACGTGGTAGGACGTACCACGGAGTGTTATCTGGCTTTAAAATTCTGACACATGCTACAACACGCATGAGCTTTAGGACATTTTGTTACATGAAATAAGCCAGTCACCAAGCAGACGGACAGACACGGTGCAATTCCACTTATACGAGGCACCTGGAGGAGTCAAATTCACAGAAACGGAGAGCAGAACGGAGGGGAGAGGTCACAGGGAGGGGACAGTGGGCAGTCATCGTTTAAAGGGTGCAGCTTCAGTACCGCCCAGTGAACAGGTGCTAGAGAGGCTTACACAGCGCTAGGAATGTCCCCAGTATCACCAAACTGCGGGCTGGAACAGGGCTAAGGTGGTGAGCTTCATGTATGATTTATACTTAGAACACGTCAGGGTGCGGATGGAGCTCAGAGGGACGGTACGTGCCTGGCACACATGAAGCCCTGAGTCTAACCTCCAACACGGTGTGTTTGTGTTGGGGGACAATTCTTAAAAACAGACATTAAAGGGAAAACAGTAAAAATCAACCTAAGCAGTAAGGGTGGAGGAAGGCAAGAAAAAAAAGACGTTCTTCTAAATTTTAGTTCTAGCTTGGAGACGGACACTTCTGCTCCTGCAGTGGCTGGGAAAGGGTGCCCTCCCTCTCCCAGGGATTCCAGATCACCAGCTTCTGCCATCACAAACGCAAAGCCGCAAGTTCTGCACAGTACTCGGAAATTCTCCCAGTTCCCAAAGGACGCCTCCACCTGCTCTCAGCTGGCCTCAGGCTCCCCAGGGACGCGGCCCCTTGCACCCCAGGGCTTCCCTGAGACCCAGGCCCAGGCGCAAAAGCACCAGTCCCACCATAACCCCGTACCCTGAGCTCAGTGGCCCGATGCGACTCCGTTCCAGGAGTGGGGCCTCTCTCAGGAGCGGGGGCAGAGGTCAGGGTACTAAGGAGAGGACTTTTTTCTCCTTCCACTATCAACACTAGGACACCAGGGCGAATGACAGACTTGGCACAAAAGGGAGAGGCGGCAAAGCCTGTGTTCGGCACCCAAGGAGGCGGCCCTGGGTTGATTTCTCGAGTGGCTTATTTCACAATGACACCACCCCAGTCCCCGTGTCCCTTGCGTTTCTGAATGAACACAGGCTCAGCATACTCAACCAGGAATCAGCCAACAGCCTGAGCGAGGGCCTCGAGAGTCCGTACACAGACGGAGTAGCCATGTCCTGAGCCAGACACAGAAAAGAGGTCACGATGTTGGCTCAAGAGCTCAATCATGCACACGGCAGAGACTTCACCCCAGCGCCCTGCCCACTCTCTTATCTAGCCAGCTCCTTCTCTGACCTATTTTCTCTGCTCCTTTGCAACAGATTAAAAAACAAAGGATTTGTCATCTCTCTCTCCCCATCCCTCCCTCCCTCCACTCTAGTATTCTTTCCTTCTAATCCCTGACCACCTAGTTATTTCTATTAGCAAGTAAAGGTACCCTAACTACAGCCATGTGTCCACCCTAAGAATACTGACCAGTACAGTGTGGGTTCTGTAATATTCAGTGATCAGGAGCCCTGGGGGCCATGCTTCCAGTGCATGCTTTGTCACTGAGTATCTTATTTTTCCCAGCCTTGAAGTAAATATTTAGTGTTAACTGTAAACGTGCTTCCTACAAAGCCAATCCAAGGGGCTGGGATGTAGCTCAGTGGCGTAGCAGCACAGCAGCACCTGCCTGGCAAGCATGAGGTCCTGAGTTCGATTCCCAGTACCAAAACAAAAAACAAAAGCCTTTATGAAAACAGCTCTATGCTTCCGCTCTCTGGAAGTCTCTTTTCCACCATGACCACAATTTAATTCAGAGATCCGAACAAGGAAGGCCACCTCGAAACACGTACTGAGGGAGAAACGAACAGGAAAATCCTCAAGATCTCCAGTAGCTGCTGTTGAACAAAAGCTACAGGTTTCTGTGCACCTCCAGTTCATCCCAGAACTTGGGGTTCAGGAGAGCGAAGCTGTCGGTGCTGGTGCCGACAGTCCTGGACCAGAGTGCAACTTGCCCACCCGGAGACCACGGCAGATGAGTAAGAGACAGGCGGTGCTGAGACCCAGTCTGCGAGCATCTGACCAGCACTCCCTGCCTGAGGCCACCGTCCCCCGGACACGGGAGGCTCAGCGTGCACAGCCCCTACTTGGCACGACTCAGCCCTGCTCCCCTCATCTGCAGCGCACACCCACGCGCACCTTACTTCCCCGAGATGCCTAGCAATTGTCGGAAACCCGCTGCCACTGCAAGACGTGCGACACGCACATGGCCTGCACCCCACATCAGTCTCACCTCCTCTCGCATGTCCTTGAAGGATGAGCTCAGAGGCCCCCCTCTCTTGGGCAGGGACGGCCTGGGCGTGTCTTCCTGCTGCCCAAAGAGCTCCTCTATGGTCTTCGTGTCGATCTGGAAGTGATGCTGACCCCCAGCACCCAGGGTCCAGATGTTGGCCTTGCCACGAACTTGCTCCTCTGGAATGGTGCTCCAAAAGAAACTCCTCATCCGCTTCTTCTTCCCCAGGGAGCCGAAGCTGTCTGAGTGAGGAGTTAGAGGGGGTCCTCCGGGAGGCGGCGGAGGGGGCGGGGGAGGGGAGCAGGAGGAGAGGGCTCCCCCTGAGTGGGGACATGGCAGAGGGGGAGCGGGTGGAGGAGGAGGAGGAGTTGGAGGAGACGAGGGTGACGTCTGCCCGATCATGAAGCCGGCTGCAGTGGCGATGTTCCCATTTCCTTTATCGCTGGCCAGAGAGACACAATTCATAACACGCATAGTACTGCTGCCTTCTAAGGAGAGGATTCCTCAGTCTTGGGGAGACAGACGCAGACATCAAACTTGGGTCGTCCTTCTTCGCCGGCGGGTCGGCTCCCAGGAAAAAAAAAGGTTGCTGTGCTGTGTCTTCTTCCCAACCTGCCAAGATAAAATGAGTTTCCGATCAGTCCAGGCGAGCGTTTTCCTACTGGCTTTTCCCTGCAGATGCCAGAACATGAGTCCATCGGTGGACGTTAACATTAAGGAGGACATCCCAGAGGAGGAAAAAAAGGAAGTTTCTAAATGTGAACTAAATTTTACTGTCCCGAATAAACAATGCCAAAGCGGCAGGAATAAACCCAATTTGGAACTCTTCCACGAAGCAGTAAAGCACACATTTCGACAGCCCGCTATACAAGCAGCAAGCATTGCTTGCCTTACGTATACGCAACTTGTTCACCAACTGGTTCATTCTGTCTGGATGATGGAGACCCAACCCCTAGGGAAACTGCCCAGATTGCTGAAGCATTAGATACTTAGTGACCTGCCTTCTGCCAGTCTGGACATGTCTGCTCCAATCACTGGGTCAAAAGGCGTCTTCCACCTTGTATGGAATAGGTGGGGCCTTTGGAGATGACAAAATAATAGCCCAGCTCATTTCTCTGGAGTCACAGGGCCACCATGCTCCCATTCCTCTGGGTGACACCCTCCACTCCCACCCCAACAGAGGAAAGACTGCCAGGCACGAGGATTGCACATCCCAGGTCTAAACCATACCCTACTGACGACCATTCAATGCAAGTCACTTTGCCTCAGTAAACTTCAGCTTTCTCGTCTGTAAAATGAGGACGGTTAGGTTAAATGACCTCTGTCATCTGTTCGGATAGTGTCATCTTGTATTCTAGCCGAGCCACTTTTTAGAAACCATCAGAAATGGCCACATACCGTTTCTGCTTCTGTGACACTGTTAGCAAACAGGAGGCACACAGGAGGACACGGTGCCCCTATCACATCTGCCACATGGCCAGCCCTTATCCATATGCTTGTGCTGCCAACTCATATCTTTTTTTTTTTTTTGGCTTTGAGTTGTTATTGATCTGACGTGAAACAGGGTCAAAACAAGTACATTTGCTTCTAGGATGAGACAAGTAGAGTGGATGAAGAGTCCCCATGCATGCTATCAAGGAAGTACCCTACCAGCTGGGATACGTAAAGGGATCCACTTTATTCTGGTTTGCAAAGTGCCGTATGTAGAGGCTTTTTACACAGGACTTCAGGGTGGATTCGTCCTTTCAGTGTCACTCTCATGGCCCAGTCTTATAAACACAGCTTCTTACAAACACAGCTTGGCTAAATGATACCAGACTGCACATGCATAAACTGCCTGATGTTTCTAATTGAAATAGTCCTACGCTTTGCATAGAACCATATTAAAAGACAGAATTGGCCTGGGAGTGAGACTGCAGACTCTTGAAACACACTGCTTTTCCTCAGAACAGTTCTGCTACTTCCTGGATGTGCAACCGGAGCCTAAGTGTGCTATTTAACCTGCATTTCAGCCTCTACATCTAGAAAACGAGACTCTACCAGTTTCATTGGGTTCTAGAAGAATAAGTGAGCTAATACATGCACAGTCTGTACCAGCCTGCTTGACTACAGTTAGCTATCAGGAAGAACAGTAACTGCTGCTATGTACATCATTTCCCTTTATTTTCAACAGGCTCTATGTTTGCTTTAAAATAGGTTTGGATTTGGAGATACAATGCCAAGCTACTTCTGGGTGCTAGAACTGTACTATCTATATATATTTTCAGCATTAGCGATGGAACCCAGGACCTTGAACATATCAGGCGAATGCTCTACAACTCAGCTATACCCGAGCCCCTTTGTAAAAATCTTAGTTTGAGACCAGGTCTGGCTAAAGAACACAGGTTGATCTTGAAATTATGATCCACCCATATCAGCCTCTTAAGTAGCTGCGATTAAGGGGTAAGCCACCATGTCTAGCTTAGAAATACACTTTTAATATTTCTGTTTTCTGCTATCAAAGTTTTTAGATTGTGAGATCTGTCCTTTTTCAATACTCAGTGATTACATGAATATTGTTTCTACAAGATAGTAACAAATATTTCCATAAAACATTTTAATATTCAAGGTTTTGAATTTTATTTTTGGTGTAGGGAGTTGAACTCAGGGTCTTACACATGCTAAGCATATATTCTACCACTGAGTCACGCCCCCAGCCCCTGAAAACGTAAGTTTTGAAAGCTGCTTATATACCAACAGCAAATACCATTTCCAACTATTAACTGGATACTTTTCATCTGAGAGCAATTTAGTGGCAGTAAGTACAATAACACTGTGATGCAATGATCCCCACTACAGAATTTATAAATAAACAAAATCCAAAGTAGGGATCCAAACTGACAGTTCATTTGAGATGCAACTGGCTTTTAGAAGGAGCTTTCGTAATTATCATTAGGGACATAACTAGGCTCTTTTCATAGCTGGTATCCTTGGCACAAGTGACTCACTGTCAATTACAGTTTATGGTTATATTTGAACTCTTGTTTCAAGACTGTACAGGTAGTTTTGGCCGTTTATCTATACATATTTTAAAATACTGCTGTGTAGAAAATAACTCATGTATGGAAGAGTTGTTAATCTTCCAATTCACCTTCAATTCCACATACGCTGACATACGTATCATCCCAATTGAGAATGGTGATAGCTGGAGGTGTAGAGCACCGGCCTAGCTCACGTGAGACCTGGGTTCAATTCCCAAAAGGTGCTAAGCTAAAAATTTCCCCTCCTAGAAAGCAAAACTCATTCAGTATTGCCTCAAAACATGCCATGAGACCTCTCAATGCAAATGCAGAAATCATCATAAGAAGCAAGGCTATAAAGTCAGAGGTTAAACAACGCTGCCATCTTCTAAGAGCAAAGTCCAAAAGTGTGCAAGTCTTTTGGGGCGCTGTGCTTTGGGCAGAAATACTATACCAGATAAAAAGCTTGCCAACATAAACTGAGATGTGCATTAGCACTGTGCTGGCATGATTCTAACCCCTGCTCCATCTTTAGAAAGAACTCTGTTTCTAAAAGTTAAGAGGATCACCAGGAGTTAGAGGCCAGCCTGGACTACGTGATGAGTTCGAGGCCAGCCTGAACTGCATGGTGAGACCCTGTCTCACAAAGACAAAAACAAACAGTTCAAAGGACAAAGGACAATACAGCCCATGGTCCCTAGTAAG
Source organism: Dolichotis patagonum (assembly GCA_004027295.1). Lineage (NCBI taxonomy): Eukaryota > Metazoa > Chordata > Mammalia > Rodentia > Caviidae > Dolichotis > Dolichotis patagonum. The sequence continues at coordinate 43,729 of PVJX010008934.1, forward strand.
TGGGATGGCCAATATAACAAGATGTCCAGTGTCAAATGGTGACAGGCAGAGGCCAGTGCAGACAGAATTCTAACTTTCTGCAGTCACGTGAGATATTCCAGTAGAGGGAACACAAAAAGCACCCCCTTTACTCCATGGCAGCCCACAGTACCGAGGCGCCTGCACGCCCTGCGGTGCACTGGAAACTGTCAGGCGATGCACATCCTGACCAAGGACTCTCAGAGCCTGTTGCTCACCGCTGGGAACTGTCAGCAGGGCCAACAGCACCAGCCCGGCTGTCTGGGAAACGACATTAATGTCCAGTGTCCCATCAATCTCCCCAGGACAGAGAGATGGGCTTGTATTGAGCACCCTCCCCACGAGCAGGCCTCTCCCGAGGTGACACAGGCTTAGCTCTCTTAGTACACGGTGAGCTGCTTGTTTAGGCTTTGAAGACCAGGACAGCGATGCTGAGGGCGTTGAAGGAATGACAGAGAGTTCCACAGGCTTCGTTTCCGGGGTATTTACAAGAGACAGCCCCGCAGGGTAGGCTTGGAGCTCAGGTTTTCCTAAAAGTGGGTTGGGCCAGCCCTGCCGGTGAGTGGCTCCCTCAGCCTCACCCCCCATCAGCAATACTCAAAGTCAACCAGATTCCTGACATATGTCCCAGATGAAGCAGAGACTGAAGATGAAGGGGGTGGGGGAGCACAGTAAGCCACGTCTGGAGAGACAGGCAGGCCCCCGGCGCCCCACTTTGGCTGGGGGGAGAAGAGAGCAAGCAGAAAGTTCAGCAATACTAAAATGGGGACTTTTCCTGTCACTCAGCTAATTCCTTTCTTGCACGAGGATCTCTGAAAACCCAGTGAAACCCCAGCTGGGGGGTCCAACTTGGCGCTCCGGCCTACTGTGAAAGAACCCAAGACCCCGTTCCAGGCAGGGTGTTTAATTGTCACATCACTTAAACACTCCAGCTGTCCCGGCACACGCCCCTGCGCGAGGGAGAGCGCCGCTTCCGAACGCACATTTTTAGTTTCTGCTCTCATTGTCCCAAAGCCAAGGGGAGGGAAAAGCACATGCACGTGTGCCAAAGGATGCTCGCGAGAGGGAAGGGCGCGCTATCCGCTCGCTCCTCATTCCAGGAAGACAACTGGGGGTCACTAGAGGGGGCGGGTGCAAACCGGTGCCTGAGCCCGGCCACTGGCTCTTAAAGAAACGGCGTGGGGGGGGGGCACGATTTCTTGCAAGTCACGATTTCTGGACGCGGAGTCTCCGTTAGTGAGCTGTAGGCTTATCGCCTCCTTCCGGCCCAAGCTCCGCGCCCAGCCCGGGCTCCTCGCCACAGCACCACCGACTGCGTCCCGGGGTCGCCCGCCAGGATCCCGGGTGGCGGCGCTGGGGGGCGATAAGCGGGCAGATGGGGCACCCGGGCGGAGCGCGTCTCGGCGGGGACAGACGCCCCCTCGCGCCGCACGGGCTCCGCAGCCACCCGAGGCCCGGGCGCGCGGGAACACGGCGGGCGGTGGGCCGGGGAAGGGATGGTCCCCTGCCTTCCTTCCGCAGAGGCCCGCGGAGCAGCCACCCGCCCGGCCCCTCCGTCGGTCCCAGTCCCCGCGCATCCCACATCGCGCCGACCCCCCCCGCAACCCCCGCTGTCCACATGTCGCTCCTAGAAGCGGGCTGCGGGAGGTTAACTAGAGGTCCGGTCCACTGGCCTGGGTCTGCAGCCGCCGCCCTAAGTACGACCCCGCCTCCGCAGCGCGGTGACACCTCCGTGTCCCTCCGTCGGGGTCGCGAGCTCCCCCTGCGCACTGCGTCTGCGTCCGGGCGCCCAAGCGTCAGGCAGAGCCGACGAGAAAAGCGCACCGGGCGACCGCGGCCGCCGGAGCCCCGCACAGGGCCGCGTCCGGGCGGCTCCCAGCTCCTCGCTGCCTCCCCGCTGCCTCCCCGCTCACCTGCGAGCGCCGGGCGCCGCTCGGGCCAAGAACTTTTAGGGAAAGTGTGCAAGAGCCGGATCGGCGGGCGCTCGGCCCACAGGGCCCCTCTCACCCCCGCGCTACTGTAGTCGAGAGCAGTCCTGGCTCCCGAAGGGCGCTCGGCGCGTCCTGGGAGGGCTCCTACCGTCTCCGACGGCGGGATGCGCGCCGGTTCTGGGAAGGCGCAGGCGCTAGCCGTACAGCAAGCGCGTCTCGGCCTCAGCACCCGGCGCTGCCCCCATCGCCAGGTACCAGCGGCCCCAGAGTCACAGCTGGACAGAAGGGGCGCGGCGCCACCCCGCCTCCCCGCGCTCCGGCCGCTCCCCGGCTCCCGGCCGACGCCTCCCCAACCCTGGGTCCAGCTCACCGCAGCCAGCGTGCCCGCTCCGCGCCGCCCCGGCGCCGCCGCCTCTGCCCGGCCACTGCAGGTCCGGGCGCCCGGGACCGCGAGGGGGCAGGGCGGCGCGCGGGGCGGGGCCGCCGCCTCAGGTAACAAAGCTGCGGCCCGGCTGCTCCCGCGCCGCCGCCGCCGCCGAGGGCAGCACGCCCTTTCCTGCCCGGCCGCCTCCTCCGCGCCCATGCACCCGGCGAGCGCCGCCGCCGCCGCCGCCGCGGCCGCCTGCGCCTCCACCTGCGCGGGAGCTGGGCTCGGAAGCCGCCAGGCGCGGCGCTCCTGGCCGCCGGAGCCTTGCGCGGGCTCGGGGAGCGAGGGCGGCGGGAGACGGGGCGGTCGGCCGCGAGCGCCTGCGGTGTCCGCGCTGACTGGCGAGGGGAGGCGCCGGGCGCCCTCCACAATGGAGCCTCTGCGGCGGCCCCGTCCACGCTCCGCCGCGCACACGCGCGCGCACGGCCACACACTCGGGTGCGCGCGCCCCGCGCCACCCACGCTGGGCGCACACGCGGGTCCCAGGCCCCCGATCCTGCGCGCCCGCTCCCCACGGGCCTGCTCCTCCCCGGGACTGCCAACCTGTGCCTTTCGCTATTTTTTTCAACTTCGATGACAGTGACAGGAGCCTTTGGGTTTTAGTAAAGGAAAGAAAAAATAAGTAAAACACACACTGGCTCCAGTTCCCGGCTGAAGGAGAACGCCGGCTGGGGAGGGCTCCTCCCACTGCTCATCGAAGGAGGCAGAGCCCTCGCATCGCATCTCTTCATTTTTTATTTTTTTCAAAGGGACCCGTGACGCCGGCCGGGGAGAAGCGAATCGTCAAAGTTACCCCGGGCAGACCGGCCGCGCGGGGAGGCGCCTCTGCGGATGAAGTCATCGCCACCTTTGCCTCAGTCCCGCGCCCGAGCAGGGCTGTCCCGGCCCTGCAGCCAGAGGCCTTCCGCCTGCGCGCCCCGGCCTCGGCCCTCAACGCCGCCGCGATCCTCGCAGCCCCGAGCCCCGCGCGCGCGCGAGCCAGCCAAGCCACGGAGCTCCGCAGCGATGCTGCCACCAGCCCATTCCCAGCCACTGATGAGGTTACGCCCTCCACGAAAAGAAACGAGCCAGCGGAGGCCACAGCAGTGGTGATCCCCAATGGATGACACGGGAAAAAAAAAAGCTAGAGCGGCTTAAAAGCGAGGCAGGGAATGGCATGCCTCAGCTTCCTTTACCAGAGCGTTGGTCCACACCGCAGCCTGCTTAGAACTCTGGCCTCCCGGACGCATACTGAGCATGTGCTCTCCGGAAAGGGCCATTTTCTAGACCAGCTCATGGCGCAATGCCTCTAGCCCCGTCCACTAGGGAGGCTGAGACAGGAGGATGGTGTGAACCCTGGAGGTGGAGTCAGTGTAGATAATCTAGTGAGATCTTATCTCCAAAAAAAAAGGTCATTTTAAAGAGGTCAAGTTAGGCGGCCCATCCCCCAGCCCTGGTCCCTGAGCTCCCATCCGGGTCCTGGCCCAAGGGCCTTCTCTCTGCCTGCCTGCTGACTTTTCTTTGAAGACAACCACGGAGCTCTTCCAACTCCTGGTCTTCCATTGTCCATTATGAGCCCGCAGGAATTGCCTTCCGACTGAAGCCTAGTTTGCTGGAAGCTGTAACTTGTGAGGAAGTTTTTAAACAAAACTCCGTCCATACTCATCCGATGCCAGGTGTTTCTCCTGGGAAGGGTCCAGGAAGGAGGAAGGATCTGGAACCTCGAGGCAGATCCATTCCTGGTCCCACCTGCCAGGGACTCTTCAGTCCATATCGTTCCCGTAGCAAAATTCAGTGTGTCGGCTTCAACATGTCTTTCTCTCTTTCACCTAAGATTGGTTTCTAAAGTTGAAGGCCCAGCTTTTCCTTAGGCTATTTCCTCCTTAAATTCCCCGTGTCCACAAATTAGCCACGTTTGCTGTCCTCCCCTAATATCTCTCACATCAAGTTGATGTCCACGGTCACACTGGCCCTCGTCGGAGGAAGGGGGAATGGATTCATGGGTATTTGCTGCTGGCTGTGTATCCGGCATCTTGAGACTTAGGGTAATCCTAGAAAACCTTTATTCTGTACTTTCCAGCTTGGAGAAGCTAACTTAGGACACCTATGTCCTCTACCTGTGTGTACTTTGTTTGACTCTTTCCTAAGTCCGCCCTGAAAGTGCTGTTAGATCACTCCCTTTGTAAGTCCCGTCTCATCACCTCACCCACCTTCTGTAGGCTATGTGGGTGACAGCCTGATCCCCTGACTGTACCCCCTTCTCCTCCCCTCCATCACTCACTGACAGGGTCTGCTGCCCCAAATGGGTCGTGCTTGTTTGGGCTTATTTTTCCAAATTGTGCATACTTAAGCAATTGAAAGATCACTGAACCAGTAGGCAGAGCACAACTCTCAGAGCTCTCATCTTGCTGGGTTAGCTCAAAGGCTGCCAATGTGGACAACAATTCGTTCCTCTCCTGCAGTACTAATCTACGGCTCTTCGCCCTCGTGTCAGCTGAGCTTGTGCTTGTCAGCAAAGAGCTTCCGCATCCAGAGCCCCCAAATGTGCCCAGCAGCCCTCTGGGAAGACCACAGCAGGGAAGCCCTGAAGTCAGGGAGCAGGGGCTGCTGCAGGGCCTGGAGCAGGAGGCAGAGCCCCCGACCTGGCCCTTGCTTGCTGAGTGAGCCAAGCCTCTCTGAGCTTGTCTGGTGCTTGGTCTGCTAGTCGATGTGGCCCAGGCAGTGCCGGGCAAACCCCGGACACATGCCTCCCCTGTCTGTGTGGCTCCATTCCTTCCCCCAGTTCCCTGTCTGTCTGCTTCCTTCCACCTCCTCAGCCTGAGAAGCCTCCTTGGCTTGTACTCCGAGTATTGTGTGTTTGAATCTGTCCTGAGGAACCACTAAACAAAGCCTTCCACCCAAACTGCAGCCAATGTCAGGACACACACTAAAGACTACTTTACAGTTCTGAAACTCACATAGTCGCTGATTTAAGGTAAATCTCATCCATGGCTGACCTCATGAGCCCCTGGGCATAGGGCTGAGGTGACTAACCGGCCTTAAATCTCTCAGATTTCCCTGCCTTCTGCTTTTCCTTCTTTTTTGAGGTAGCCTGAGATTAACTTAAAATTGTTCATCTTTATCCTTAAAACCCATCTGATGAGACCAGTCCAGTGCTTATGGGTTGTCTGCCTCTTAAAATCGGCAACCGTACGTAGAAAGAACCAGCTAGCCAGTTCATGCCAGTCTGCTATCTGGCAACAGCCAGAGCAGAGAGGAGCTGTTAGGATGTGGTTCATTCCTAGAGTGAAAAGAATAAACAAATAAAACCAGCAGAACTGTTACTGTCGCTAGGAATCCAATTTTATATCAAACATCTTGTTGACAAAATGTAAGTACTGCCTTCCTGGAATTTTTTAAACAACTTTTGAACTGACAATATGCTATTTTATTTTTGCAGGTTAAGAGTAAGTTCCCCTTCAATAAAGAGTAAAGAGTGATTAGGCTTTGATAGTTACCACGGCAGTCCCCCCCTCCCCTCCGAGTTGTAAGTACTTATTTCTGAAAGTTTTAAACCGGAAATGTTTCTGCATGTGATGTTGGTATCCATGGCAACACTGACACATCTTCCCAGCGTGGAGAATGTGCAGGTAGCTGTCCGCAGCAGTCCCCTATCTATCTGAGGGCCAGCAAGATTAAAAACAACTCTTACCCAACATAAAGGAATGAAGCAGTAGGGTCCCTGACAGCCTTTGTCTCTGCCTGTCTGTGTGTATTTGGAGCAAGTTGTCCATTTTCTGCTTTTTAAGGTGCATGTGTGTTGTGTGTTGTCTGTTGTGTGTATTGTGTGTGTTTCAAGCTGTGGAGAGAGAAATATTATATACAACACTGAGTTTCTACCCAGAAAACCTTCATCTGGCTCTTTCCCCCATCCATTTGGTGCTCAGAAAACTGGTTGGTGTTTGTTATAAATGGAGGCCTGGCTCTTACCACATTCAAACTGTGCGCAGAAAAAATAGCTTTACAATAGAACATGGCATGTATGTTCTGATCTTTATTATTGTCTTCTATTCATTTTTGGTTTTATTCTTTTATTTTTAATTTCTCAAGGAAAGATGAGGATATTTCATCACTTTCTTCTTAATGTACCTGGTGTTAAAAAAAAATAGAACATGACAGTATATTACTTTTTTTCCCTTTGCCTGCCATAAAAAATACATGTGTGAGTCTGAAGAAGAGGAATTATAAAACAGCAGGTCTGATGCCAGTTTCTTCTGCTACTGGTTTTGTTTCCATACTGTGTATCCTTCTTAAGAAGTTAAAAGAGCAAACAGTAATTTGAAACCGCAACACACACAGTTTAAGCGGTTCCCAAACAAACCTAATGGACCCACGATATTTGTGTGTGTGTGTGTGTGTGTGTGTGTGTGTGTGTGTGTGTCTTTGGTGGGGTACTAAGTGCACGAGCTGATGAGATTTTGTAGGGTATATAAAGGTGGGTGAAAGGCCTTGTTGGCGAGCAAGGAAATTGAAAAAACCTATTTGTGCCATTTGAAAGCACTTCGTTCACTGAAAGAGCTATAGACAATTTCTTTACCCTAAATTTCTATTTCTAAGGTAAATACTTTGGTATGATAGTACCTAATGAGGCCAATCCGTGGAAATCAGATTTTTTTTTCCACACTGCTGGGAATTGAACCCAGGGGCCAGGGCCCAGATGCTAGGTGGTAATTGGATCTTAATGTTCCTCTAGAAGATTTAAGCAAGCAACTAAAATGGACCCTTTTTGGAGAAAGTAAAGGGTAAACTTTCTGTCGAAAATAATATTAGTCAAGTCTTGACTGGCTGTGGCTACCAAGTGAACTCCTAGCCACCCCTCCGCACTGTGCTGAGCTCACGTTCACGCCCTTCTGTGGGCCTGGGCAGTGGGATCCGCTGGGATTAAACCAGGGACTCCGCCCCTCATCTTCTCTCCTAACTTGATGAACTACAGGAAACAAATCAGGTCTTGGATGTTCTCTGCGAGGGCCAATATTACATGCTTGACCATTCCTACTTTGAAACAGATGAAAAATCTTTCCCTCAAATTGCTGGTGTTTTTGTGTGTTGCAAAGCCGTCCATTAGGTAACGGAGTAAAATTCCATCTGTACGGGGTACTCTGTCTGTGGCAGTCCCTCGGGAGCAGGCTAGAGACAGAGCATCGAAGGTCATTTTTCCTGAAATGGTGCAGGTTTCCTAAGCAGTCTCCCAGGTGCTTCCCCACGCCTCTCCACCCCTTGCTGAAGCACAAGGATGGGAATTTCTGAAGTCCAGATGGGGTTTCGGCTGTGTCCTGCTCCTGTGGGATGGATGTGCGCAATGCTACTGTGGTGTCGGGGTTCACATGGCAGGAAAAGGCGTGGGGCAGGGATGCTTTGATACTGCATGATAGAGTGCAAATACTCAGAAAATTATTAAATAAAGAAGTCCTAATTTAGAATTAAAACAATTATTAGCATTAAAATAGCAGCATCCCTATCGCTTCTTTAATTTTGAGACTGGATCTCCTCTAAGTCATTAAATTGTCCAGGTTGGGCTCAGACTTGTGACTCTCCAGCCTCCATTTCCAAAAGTGTCACCCCTACACTATGGGATCCAGATTGTTAACAAAAGTTACATGCTACTCTCCCTGTAGTCAAAACTCTGGAGAAATCCAACTAACATAGTTTCTTAGTTTGCATCTTTTCTGCCACAGTAAGTCAATTTCTTCTTCTGCATTAGGCCACAAAATCAATGCTGTGATAAAGGATTTACCTGCCAGAATTGTTGACAAGTTCCAGGAAGACATTTCTGTGGCTTCTGAATGTTCCCTGGGTGACTCTGAAACACCCACTGCCCCAGACCCCGAAGCCTGTGTAGTTTCACCCACACACGTGAAACAGCTGGGTAGCTCGGTAGTAACACCTTCTCCTTCTGAAACACAGCAGCCCTTGGGCTGGCCTCCAGATCAACACTAAGGTCACATATGTATGTTTCCTTTGTAGAGCTGGGAGTTGAACTCAGGACCTCACCCAGGCTGGGCAAGGGCTCTACCACCCCCGGCCCCACAGCTGTAACCAACAGCTCTCTTAATGACCTAGGAGGTTCACACGAATTCTACCACTGCGATGGTCCAAACATTCCAGTGCCACTAGGTACAAAAGAAATCAAGCATGCAAGCATCCACACTGGATTGACTGGGGGCTGGGGAATGTGTTCAGAGGCAAAACCTACAAAGGAAAATACTGTCCTCCACTTACGGTTTGATTTATTTAAGATTTAGTTTGGCAGCATGGCTGGCACCACCTTCACACAAGCTGCCATCCTGTGATGGCCAGTGAATCCTTTCTCCCCACCCACCACGCACACGCAGACCTGGACAGAACCAGACTTCCGTCTGGAATCAAGACTGCTACTTCCACTCCTAGCCACTAATAGTATGTTCTCCGCTCTGGTCCCTCCTTCACGTCACTCGGTCTCTGATTTATGTAGATGCTCTCCCCATTACGCCCAAAAGCGTGAGGGCAGGGCCGTGTTACTCATCGTCAAATCTCAGCAGCATTTATTCCCAGGAATCTGACGGTGCTGGGTAGCTAAGCGCCCGCCCTTCAAACTTGTGATCTACTTAACAAGCAAATGACACCAGTGGGCTTCCAGTCGCTCAGGGCCAGTGGCCCTGGTTATGCAAACCATCACAGCTCAGCACCCTACACACACTAGCACAGGGAAGGAAAAGAATGTCCAAAGTGGTTCTTGCCCTCCACAGGCTTCTAAAACAGACAATCACCAGACCAAAGCTCTTTCAAGTAGGATTTCCAGGTTGTGTGTGAGGACGGCAGCCAGGCACTGCATTTTACAGGGAACTGAAGAACATATACCTGCACAGGCCAGATCAGGGGCTGCAGAATTGCTGAGAGGGGTTGAATTTCTTCATCTGAAACTTGAAAAGAAGCAGATGAAGAAGACTGAGAATGAAGCATGTAGCTTGGATCTTCTACTTTCAGGGCCACACTGCAGAGGTGGTAAGCGAAGAGCCCAAGTGCGGCCTCCATAAGATGACTGTCTAGCTGCCACTTCTTGGGGTACATGGGCTCCCATTAGGCAACTCTACAAGACTCCAAAGATGCCACTGCATGGGAAAAACGGTATAACAATGAAAAGTCAGCAGATGAAACATTAATTGTGAATTATATTTTCCTTAACTAACTGAGCCATCCCAATTCACAAGTGAAAAGGAATTCGTATAAAAATGAGCTGAAAGGGCCAGCCAGGCAGAGCTCTTCCTAGAAAATCAAGGTCAAGGCTGAGGTCGCTGGCCAGGAAGCGTGGAGTGGTGTCGACTGAAGCTGCTTGTGCCGTGAGGAAAAAGGATTCGTTTTCACGGCTCCAGTCATGAGCACCAACAGCGGCTCCAAAAGCTTGGGAATCCAAAGGCAGCACAACAGCTTCTTACTACAGCACTGCATTTTTTTTTTTAAAGGACAAAAGGGCAAGTTGGAACCAGAGCCTGCTGTGTTTTACTTTGCCTTCCATTGTGAGCTTAGGCCAGATCTCCAACGCACAAATAAAATAAATAAATCAGTAAACTTTCTCAGGCTAGGGGCTATTTGGAATTTTGAATTTCTCTTCATTTATGGAAGCTCAATTGAAGGAAAATCCTCAGCACTATGAAAAAAATGATGAATCTTTTTAGATAAAAATTCAAAGATGTTTAATTATTATTATTATTATTATTATTATTATTATTGCAGTGTTGGGGACGGAACCCAGGGCCTTTGCAGAAGGCGGGCAAATGCTCTCACTGAGCTACCCACAACCCCAGTCCCTCAATGATGACGATGATGACTGCAGTATAAGGGAGTTAAACCCAGTAAGTGCTGCGTAGTTACACTTCCGTCTGTGTTTTGTTTTGTTTTGTTTTGTTTTGAACTTTGAGACAGTCTTGCTAAGTTACCCAGGGTGGCCTCAACCTTCCATCTTCCTGCCTCAGCCTCCTGAGTAGCTGGGATTACAGGTGTGTGCCACAGCACTTGGACCCTTGCATCGTTTTTAAAGCCGTTACTGCACGAAATCTGAATGATGAGTTACAGGTGTGTCCTCAGGTGGCTGCTTCCAGCCTAGGAAGGAGCTACTGGATTCAGGAGTCACCCGGACTTCAGGGAGTTAGTGAATCAGGTGATGAAATTCAACACTGGGAAGACGACCAGTCATTCAGCAAACACTCACAATTGTTTAAGCTTACATACTTAAGGGAAAACCCTGAGAGCCGGTGGGTGATTATATAGTAACTATCACCATGGTTAAAACTCAATTTTCAAAACACTGCCTGGGCTTCTATTGCTTCTCTTATGGATATAAATTAGGAAACTTTAATACATAGTTATGTTCCTTGTTTTTAATCTGCAATAGAGGTGGGGGACAGGGATGACAATGTGAAAACGAGGGGAACATCTAGTACTTACTTGAGGGGTACTTCAGAGAGCTATGTTACTAGTTTAAGAAGTCAGTAATCCCAGCACCCTGAGGCTGAGGCAAGAGGGTCACAAATTCAGGCCTAGCTCAGTGTGAAGGCCCTGGTTTCAACCTCCAGTACCGAAAAAAACCAAAAAAACCTCATTTAGGGAAAATTTGGCCATCTCATAAAATACCTTTTTTAGATTAAAAGTTATTAAAAACTACCAGAGTGCCAATGTAAACAGTCTTAAATTATCATAATAATGCTATGAATGAATTGCTAAATTTTAAGAAATCTAGAGGTATAGTACAGAAAAATAGTATGTGCCAATTTATGAGGAAAGGACAAAAAATAGCAGAGTAACTTATCTTAATTAAGGTAAAACAGTGTTTTATTTTGGAGTTTAATTTCCCTTGCACTTGCAAGTAGCTACATAGAAAATACTGGAAATTAACTGAGGAGAAAACTGAGGGGAAAAATCTGGTTCACTGAAGGCCCATTTTCCTATGTGGACTCGATTTATAGTCTCCTGTCCTAAACTATTTCTGGTGCTTTGTTTGCCATGCTTCTGTCTTTTGCTGACAAACAGAAAGCCATCCAACCTCATACATGCTGAGGTTCTGTTTCCACACACAACCCGTTCTTCTCACAGGATGGCAGAGGGTTCCGATAGGCACGGGAGCAGGCAAGAGTGCTGGCTGTGTCAGAGCCAGGTGCCACCTCTGTGGAAGACGGGGCCGGGGTGGGGGTTTTAGCAGAATCCTAGTCCTTTTAAAATACCTCGTTTTATTGTGAAATACTCCGTAAAGTTTTATAAGACTAATACTATGAAACCCCACATAGCCACCCACTTGTTTCAACAACTGCTAATGTTCTGGTGTATCTGAAACATTTTCCTGCCAGGGATGTAGCTCAGTGGCTTAAATGCCTGCCTGGCAAGCGCAAGGTCCTGAGTTCGATTTCTGGTTAAAAAACAAACACCCCCCCCCCATTTTCCCATCCTTTTCTCAATTCCAAGTTTTTCTCTCCGTAAAAGGTATGAATGAACATATGTGTTGATACTAAATCATTTAAAAGTAAGTTGCAGGTTTCACGCACTTCACTTTTAAATACTTTTGGGATCAACAAAACTATCTTGTTCCTCTTACGTCTTCCTTATGAGTCAGCAAGTCACAGCTAAACCACAGCTGCACAAAGTTCAGGATCTTACACAGGATACTTATGGCCAAGTCTTGTCCAGGCCCAAACAAAACAAAAGAGGCTTTTGGTTTTTGTGAAACATCTTATTTGTAACAAAGCTGAGACTCCCAGCTCCCACAGCATACTGATGACTTAACAGCTTAGGAGGACTCACACTTCAGACCACCCACCTCCCCTTCCTCACTCTCAGCCTCCATGCCCCTTCGAGGGGCAAACACCGGAGGAACAAAGTGTCTAATTTAACAGGCATCCACTGAGGAGCCAACGTGTACTTCACACAAATGAGATGAACTTCAGTTTCCGGTACATTGGGAGTACTCTTGGCAATTTATTATACAGAACCACTTATGCCAGGAAACCTGTTGAGCAGGAAACCTTCAAGTGGAAACTTAGAATTTAATGAAAGTCTTCAAAAAAGGGAAAGTCGTTTGCATTGTTCTATTTTAATAGGTCTTGCTGTATTATAAAGAGTAAAGGACCTGTGGTCTTGGAAAAGCTTCGAACTAACGTAAAATATAACATGCTTTTTGATCAGAAAATAGCCCACTGTCAACTGGATAGCCTTAGCCAGTGTAAAAATCTGTAATCCTTAAGGGGAATTGAAGGGGTTCAGTGCCTACATTTTGTTAGCACTGAATTAAGAAGCATCTAGAGAGTCTCAACTCTCCCAGGTACTGAACAGATCAGGAAAAGAACTACTGTAATTAATATTTAGGATTACAAAATGCAGCATCCTAAGTGGCACCTCATAAATATTAGCAAAAATTATACACAAATGTTGCATTGAATGGGTAACTTAATCTGCTTGTATTTTCCACACCTTGGATCCCTCCAGGGAAAACTAAAGGAAATAGCACATTTCGAGGTAGATAAAATATTCTTTAAATAAACAGCCCCAAGATAAAAAGAAATTTACCTCTTTGAAGTTTTTCTTTTTCTTTTTTTTTTTGGTACCAGAGATTGACATCCTGTACTTATGCTGCTGAGCTAATTAAATCCCCAGCCCTGAAGTTTTTAAATATATATTTTACTTGATACTTTGACAATACACATTTCACTTCGGGCTCACATGACTTGTTTTACAGAGCACTATAAAGATCAATGGATAAAAGGATAACCATGTTACATACTTTGCCCTGTATCCAGTATGAATCCATTTGGGAGCAGCTGAGTTACTTTTTTTTCCAGCGGGAGAACATTTAATACACATATTGTAACTACCTTTAGGAGGACCTTGACCAGAAGCACTGGTTTACCTATGTAGCTAAAGTAATAGGATTTAAAGGGAGAAATTTATATATTTAATCACAAATACTCATCTGGTCCTAGACGTCTGTAGGCTAAGTCAGCTTAATACGCTTTGGGGCTTTGTTTTCTTCATCTGTGAAAGAGGGTTAGCTAACCTGAGGAACCTTCTGGTTCCACGCTCTGGGATCCCGCATCCTGTGCAGAACATGGGAAGAATACTTCTTTGAGTCCAGATCTCAGTGCAATTGGGTCCGCAGCCCAGATCCTTCTTGGCCCCTGGGATCTGGAAGCTCCATTTCACAGACTGGCTCTTCGGGGTATTTTTAAAAATAATCTCTATCTTAATGAGAGAAAATTCAACTGTTTCCACCCCTCTCCTACCGCCACACCCACATCTGAAAACTCCCGATTGTTCAGCTTTTATCTATCTTCCTGACAGTTTTTCCCTTTCCACCTAAAACATTTATAAAGCAATGTCCTGCTGAGCCTTTTTTTTTTTTTGCAATAGTGGCTTAAAAACATGCTGGCCTGGCCCTGGGTGTGCTCCAGGAGGTGTGAATGGGCACACTCTTCTTGAAAGCAAACAAGACAGCCTTGGAAATGTGCAGACACTACTTGGAGGGCCTCTCTTCAGTCTGGGGAATATGCCCTAAGGAAATAAGAGTGCAAAAAGGAAGGCATGCCTCTTAAAGGACATTGGAACCTGAGTTTGTAATATAAAATATTGGCAATTAAAAGATCTAACTTCAGCATATTAGGTACCTGGTCACTTAGGAAGCCTGTTATTATCTTCCATTTTGTGAATGTGAATTACTTTTTCCCTACATTGAGTATGAAATACTTTTCCTAACAAAGTTAATTTACTACACTGCCTAGTACGTTAATTTACTGATTTCTTTTGCACGTGTACCTACAACTCAGAGTCATGGGTATTTTTATCACTCATCCACAAAACTAGCTCTTGCATTGCTGTAATTGTTACTGAAACGTGCTAAGACCAGACCTGTTCAGTTCCCAAAGAAGATTCAGGCGGAGGGAAAAGAATAACTTACTGAGCATGACAACTGCAAGTAACAGAAGCACCATTTTTTTATTTTCTTTGTTTTTTCCTTGATTTTTTCACAGGAAAAAAATCGTACGTCCTCAGAATTTCCAAATAGTTACTTCTAATTTAAAACTACAAGGGCCAGAGAAACCAGGTACTGCAGCAAACACTTTTAATAGGAATACAAAATTCACACCGGAGGCACATCTGGGGAATGTAAATGAACTATCGCAAGGAGTTATTCCGCTGGAAGAATAAAATAAGGCTCTTTTAAGAGTACAAATGTACACAGGGAATGATTTAAAATACGTTTATGATTTACAGTCACATTACATTGTATTAAGCACTCAAAATAGGCATCTATTAATTAAAAAGCCAGCTAAGAGGCATCTGAACATATATAACAAATCTTACAATCCACGAAGTTCATGTATAACAGTAATTGTAAGTACTTCACTTCACACAATAGAAATGAACAGGAAAACAGATCTCTCTCAAAATATTAATTTACGTCTATGATAAAATCAAAGGGACTTTACACGCACAGAAGGGTCTGTTACTGAGGGCCCACACGGCAGATGGGCGACCACTGATGTGGCACTGCGTCTGCACAGCGAAGCCAGTGCTGGCCTTTCAGGCACCTCTCTGTGACCGCCGCGCCTTTCCATTGCTCAAATGAAAAAACCCCTGTCTTCTCCTTCTTCAAAAAGGACTGAGGAACCACACAACAAACTCAAAGCTGATTTCACCACAAACCGCCCATGTGGTTTAATGGGAATGAAGAGCCCAACTCTGATACATAGTGTTCCATGACCCGGAACAGACAGGCCCAGCACTGCCGGAGAGGGGTTTCCTACGAGCTACGTACATCTGCTGAATAAGAATTACTGTATTTGAGAAGGCACATGTCTGTGATTTAAGGCTTAAACGGTATCATTACATGGAGGTCAAGGAAAGCTCTCTAGGAATTCACTTCTTTTAAAGTGGAATTTATCCAAAACCTAGCTCTCTCAGTACAGATTTCTAGTCTAGAAACCACTGAGAATTTCCATTCTCAAGTCCACTTGTTTAAAAAATTTTTTTTTAAAAAGTAGGTTTCATTATAAATCAAAAGAAAAAAATTGCTAATGCTATTGTCCAATGATTTTGGATGATACAAATTCACAAGCTTAAAAGCTTCACAGAAATGACGGTGTAATTCCTGTGTCTTAAAAAAAAAACTATGCAAAATTACAATGGTACAGATTCATTTTTAAAAAGGTATCTGCCACAACCCCATGAGTCAATCAATGATTCCGTAGCACTGCCATCTCTGTGGGTGCTGAGAACACATATAATTTACTCTGCAAAATAGTTTCTTTTTTCTTTAAAATAATACATGAAAATGACTGCCATAAAGATGTTTAATATATTCATATATAAAATATCTGATGTTGATACAAATCATATAAACCTCCCTTTGGAAAAACCTTAAATTTTTATCTTGTCAGTGCAAATCTATATTAGATATTTTCAAACTACAGAAATAGCCATCAACCCTCAAAATACAAAAGGATTTCTCAAAAAGGAAAATTATTGTGTTCAAATTATAGAAATAATGTTTGCATTTAAGCTACCCACCTTCCTATTAAATTGAACAGTTCAATTGTTAAGGTACGAAAAAGGGAAAAAATTAAAGCTGTTTGTGCAAGAATCACTACATGGCTATCACCCCTCACCGCTTCCCCCAACTCCATTTAATTCTTATCAGGTGTGTGGAGAAATATACTGCTAGAGCTTTCTTTCCTTTCCAGGTGAGACTTTACTGTTCTTCAAGCCAGGAAGGGGCATCCACTCCGGGAGTTTTCAATTTGATGTGGAACTGTTTAAGGGTCTGCTCGAGCTGCTTCTGATTCCCAGCGAAGTAGGCGGCAATGGCGTTGTGGAAAAGGACCAGCTGGTTGTGCAACACTTTAACCTGTGGACGGGGCAGAGCGACAACACCATGCGTTTAACACCAATGACAACGGCAGTGAAACAGAAGGTGATTTTCTATACCCCAGGAGAGACGAGGAAAGCCATTTTAGGAAGATAGTGCCTGTTGCACACACTGCCTGGCCAGGCCACTGAACCTGTGACGACTTTCGAATCACCCTAAAGGGAAGAGGCCACTGAAAGACATTACCTGGATGCTTCAGTGAAAAAAAGAAAAAAAAAGATTTTTTTCAGTACTGGGAGTTGAACCCAGGCCCTCCATGTGACTAGGTAAGCGCTCTACTAAGCTAATCCTCAACCCTGGTAAATAATTTTCAAACACTGTTGAGTGCATCAATTAAAAGTAGCCTTAAATTCCCCCTCAAACTAAATATATTAAGACCTACAATACTGAAAATGGAGACTTATAATTACTACACATTATATACGATATGCCAGGTACGGACATCATGAAGGCTGAGTGTGTTCCGGGCACTTTTAGATCTGCATTCTCTGGTAAAGAATCGAGCAGCGGCAACAAGTGTTTCTCAATAAGGCAACTGATAAAATTCCGATGACCCTCAGTTATTTTCAATTGCTTCTTACTTCTAATGGTTGCTGTTTTAAGCAAGTTCCCCCACCCTTTCTTAAGGGTGACTCTTTCTTAAAGAAATAAGCAAAGCATCACAAATTCATGACTCAAGTTGTTTTCAGACTGTTTATAACTGCAAATGCTGGACAAAGCGTAAAACAATTCTGATCTACTCATCAGTGCAACCAATAGTCATTAAAAGTGAGCTAGAACAATTTTAATGATACAAAAATATCTAAACGATGATGCTACATAAAAACCAGGATATAAACTCTGTAGGTATTCCTTCTCTCTTTCACTTCGTTTCTCAAAGTGAACTCTGGAACCCAGCTGCTCCCAGCTGCCTGCTCGGGACTGCTGAGCAGGGTGATGGGCCACTCATGAGGACCAGGACTGCACAGTGACAGGAAGGGGCTCGGACAGAGTGGGAAAGCCCCAGCATGACCTCAGCATGACGGCTTAATAAACAAGGACAAGAATTACACTAAAACCTAGGGAAAGAGTGTCCCTGCATTATATCTTATTGACGAAGGGTATCTAGAAAATGTGACAAACTCCTGCAAACCCAAACCAGCCCCATAGGACAGATACCACAGATACCATGTTCTCGAAGGAGAAAACAGGAATGGCCACTTACACCCGAAAAGCCCGCTAGCCTTGCCAGGGAGCAGGTAATGCAAATGAGAGCTAACCTGGGCTGCCACTTCACACCCCTACACTGGGGAGACGTAACACCAGGAGCCCTTGGGTCCGGCTGGGCATGGCCCTGCGGCCACGCTCTGGCCTCTGTCCACACAAGCCCCTGGCCGGGGTTCAGCTGCCGGCACCGCCAAAAAGAAAGATAAACCGCATTTCTCCTACTGATGATGTGTAAATGTGTACCACGGCTTCTGAAAACAATCTAGCATTATCTACAAAATAAAAGATTCACTGATACAAGAGATTTAATTCCTGAGAATCTGCCATAGAGAAAAACCTGATCAGCTGTTCCAAGGCACAGAACAATTATGTTCACAGCAGTACTGCTTTCGGCATCAGTAACAACAGAAAAAAAGGAAGAAAGCCAGCCAGCCAGCCAGCCAGCCAGCCAAGAAAATCACCACAAATTTGTCCTTGCCGGAGAGTGAATCAGCAAACTGTTTTTTTTTTTTTTTTTTTTGGTGGTACCAGGGATCGAACTCACTACCTCACGCTTGCCAAGCAGGCGCTTATGCTACTGAGCTAAATCCCTGGCCCCAGCAAACTGGGTTTTACCCAATGGTGATGTGAACTGCAGCTCCGCACATCCACACAGACGGGGCTCAGGGAGGTCGGGCAGAGTAAATCAAAGCAAGGTACAGAGCACTCTGGGGAGGACTCCATTTGCTCAGAAACACATACAACTGAACATGTTCACATGTGGTAAAACTAGAAAGAGAACCAGCAGGAGGAACCAACACAAATGTAGATGCAGGACCTGGGCATGGTGGCACATGCCTGTAATCACAGCACTCAGGAGGCTGAGGCAGGAGGATCACTGAGTTTGAGGCCAACCTGGGTTCCATAAGGGAGTTCAAGGCCAGTCTGAATTACATGAGGCGTTGCCTCTGCAAGATGAGAGAGAGAGAGACAGACAGACAGACAGACACAAAATAAGTCAGACATAATGGCAAAGCACAAAGGGGTCTTCAATACTTCTAACTTGGGTGGTGAGAGCACAGCGCCATTTTTTGTTGTTTTTGGTACAATTTCTATTTGGCCTACCTGCTACACTGTGCTAAACATTCCTTTAAAGGCACTTACCTTTTTCTATTATTAGAAGGAGGAAACGGTTATGAAGTGCAAGGTTTGTGTTTATACCCTAACTCTGCCGAGGCCCTGCGCGCCATTGACCACGCTCTCTCTACAGACACCCCACAACCAGAAGCCAAAGCAAGGCCTGGGCGTTACAGAGGCACCCACACACTGCTCCAGCACATGCTCCCAAGGGTCTGCTCCGTGTCAGGCGGGGCACCAGGGCTGGGGACTTGAGTAACGGAAAAGAGAACCATCTCCACGTTGTTGAAGGCCCTTCTTCTCCACGGCGGAGGAGAGGAGCCGAGCGCGGGGGAGGGGAGAGCGCCCCGAAACTGCTCAGCAGGGGCACAGCGGATTACAGCTGTCACATTCAGAAAACCAATGGGCAGAAATGGCACAGCACACGGGATGCAGGACGGTGACCCTGTCGCTGAGAACACAGCAGCGATGGGCGGTCTGAGGGCGGTCCGGCCGGGCACAGCAGGGCGGGGACCTAGGGCAGCGCGGGGCACAAACTTGCGGCCAGGGACATGGCCAGGCGCGCGCATCTGTCAGGAGACGCCACAGGCAAGCAGCGGGCAGAGGGGCAGCGCCTGAGCTGGCACCCGGACTGGCTTTGTGCTGAGCGCCCTCCAAAGCCACCGGCAAGGTCTCAGCAGAAAATGGTAACCTCCGAGCTGATTTAACAGCCAAGCGAGGGTGGAAGTCCAGGCCTGTTACAGTGCAAATGGAGGGACTGCATGGTAGCTGAGGAGGAGGGCTGAGGAGGAGGAGGGCTGAGGAGGAGGGAGAAGAGTAGGGAGAGGAGGAGGGAGAAGAGTAGGGAGAGAAGGAGGGAGA